>CAIGQQ010002327.1:2398795-2408897 GCA_903798035.1 Danio albolineatus | reverse complement strand
ATATATATGCTGTGTGAGAACTATCTTGTAGGTCTTAGTCATTTTAAGGGGTCTTAACTTTCCAATTTCGACTTGATTGTCATCCAGCCATTATTCAATTCAATTCAATTCAATTCACCTTTATTTGTATAGCGCTTTTACAATGTAGATTGTGCCAAAGCAGCTTCACATAGAAGGTTATAGTAAATTTAAACAGTGTTAGTTCAGTTTTCAGAGTTAAGTTCAGTTTAGTTCAGTTCAGTGTGGTTTAATATTCACTGCTGAGAGTCCAAACACTGAAGAGTAATCCATCGGTGCGCAGCTCTACAGGTCCCGAACCATGCAAGCCAGAGGCGACAGTGGTGAGGAAAAAAACTGCACCAATTGCGAAAGTGAAGGATTAAAAAAACCTTGAGAGAAACCAGGCTCAGTTGGGCACGACCATTTCTCCTATGGCCACAAGTCTTGTACAGAGCTGCAGTCTAGGCACCGGAGGCTGGAGAACTCTGGACGTCAGCGAGACTCGTCTGTCATTGGAGGTCACAGGAATCAGTCTCATGCTGTCCACTCCTCCATGCACCACTGCTGTTAGTATACGGCCTGGTCCAGGATTATGGAACCTTGGGGTCGTCTCGTCGTGGGTCTTGGATCACATTCCTCTCTGATTTTGGGAATAATGTATTATAGTTGGGTTTAGGGGTAGGGAATAGATATGGATTTTATTTTCCAATGAAAATTCTGTTCCAGGATTAACACAGATGCTAATTTAGGATCGCATTGTACTTGAGTTCACCCAGTGTGACCATAAAATAAACAGACTGTCCTGACGCTCTGTGCATGCAGAGACAAAAACACACATCCTTCATTCTGTTTATTCAGTGCACTCTCTCTCCTTCATCCTGCACTCTTTCACTGGTTCGCTCTCATTAGGGTCTGTTTGTGGTGGAGTCTGGGCTGCATGAACTGATCACTCGAATTAAACGACTGGATGACTTCAACTCTCCTCCATCACTAATCGCTCCATTAGACAAGCACTCCAGGCTGATTAGTCCACTCATTTCAAAGGCACTTTTTAAATTCTGATTATTTATAGCAGAATATCTCAAGTCTAAGTCCAGGTTGAAGTAAACAAGTGTGTTTTAAATAAAACGTTGGTTATTAGTGATGTAACTGTCAGGGTTCTGACACTCCAGTCTTCTAAATTCTTGTTTTGAGACCAGACACTAGTTCTGTCTTGTCCTGTATGTTGTGCTCGGCTCGATTTTGTCATTTTGTCATTGTGTCTCTGTATGGGTGCCGTCATGAGCATACTCAACCTATGATCAACTCAACATCAAGCAGGAGCGCGGGGTCTGTGCGTGATTGGGACGCGCATCCTTGTACTCATGTTTGTGTTTGTTCTGTCGTCATCTCGCTGTTTCATTCTTAGCGTTTCAGTCTAGTTGGTTTTGGTTGGCGCTGAGATGTCTTGTGCTCGTGTCTTGTGTTTGTTTATGTTTGTGTTGTCTAAGCACACAGCTCTGTGTTTACATTGTGGCCGCGTGCTTCAGTATTGTGCTTTAGTGTTGTCTCGTGAACGCGGTTAATGAGGTCTCTCATTGGCTGCGTGCTCTTGTCCTGTTTTACGTGAGTGCATGGCTTGTGGTGTTTTCATGTCATGTGTTCTCCCGTCTATTGTCTAGTCCCACCTTCCTTGTTAACCCATTATTAGTTTATCATGTTCACCTTTTCATTCATTCATTCATTCATTTTCTTTTCGGCTTAGTCCCTTTATTAATCCGGGGTCGCCACAGCGGAATGAACCGCCAACTCATCCAGCACCCGTTTTACGCAGCGGATGCCCTTCCAGCCGCAACCCATCTCTGGGAAACACATCCATACATTGTCATTCACACACATACACTACGGACAATTTAGCTTACCCAATTCACCTGTACCGCATGTCTTTGGACTGTGGGGGAAACAAATGCTGGATAAGTTGGCGGTTCATTCCGCTGTGGCAACCCCGGATTAATAAAGGGACTAAGCCGAAAAGAAAATGAATGAATGAATGAATAAATACCCATTTTCCCTGCACTTGAGTCCTCGCTCCTTTTCCCCACCACAAACCGTGACAGTAACAGATCACAAATCTCATGGTTCGGATCACAAAGTTTGGTGATGATATCTCAATCCGTTCAAAAGTTATAGCTACAATTAGCATTTAGCTTCAGTTAGCATGGAAAGTTTTTGTGTATTGTTTCGCACGAGAATCAAAATTTCAACTTTCTTTTGAATATTATTGATATTTAGTGTCCAGAGAATATTTCTGAACTGGTTTGGTTCAAATTGGGCGAAAAACCTAGGACTAGTTCGCAAAAGTAGGTTTGTAGCAATTACAGTCAAACAGCGGCATCTGGTGGGTAAACGCGAGAACAGCAGGCCGAATGGGGTTTTCTCCCTAGGGGTTGTTTTTTGTTTTGTTGTTTATTGTATTTGACTATTAATAAATACCCATTTTCCCTGCACTTGAGTCCTTGCTCCTTTTTCTCACCACAAACCGTGACAGTGACAGATCACAAACCTCACGATTCGGATCACGAAGTTTAGTGATGATATCTCAATCCGTTCAAAAGTTATAGCTGCAATTAGCATTTAGCTTCAGTTAGCATTGAAAGTTTTTGTGTATTGTTTCGCACGAGGATCAAAGTTTCAACTTTTTTTTTTTATCATTATTGATATTCAGTGTCCAGAGAATATTTCTGAATTGGTTTGGTTCAAATTGGGCGAAAAACCTACGACTAGTTCGCAAAAGTAGGTTTGTAGCAATTACAGTCAAACAGCGGCCTCTGGTGGGTAAACGCGAGAACAGCAGGCCGAATAGCACTCGCGAGAGAAATTTGAGATCTCAAAAAGCGTACACAGCGGCCTTGTGGATTCGCAAAAGCAATTAAAGAGTTCACACTTAGCTGATGATTGGTAATAAGCTAGTTTAGCATGCTGTTCTGGGAGAGAGCCCTGAGCTCATAAGATCCTCGAGCCCGGGGCTCACTCCCGTTTACAGGGCGAGAGGGGAGTTTGAGCTCAGGTAGATCTCGAGAATCGTCTGATTGGTGGATTGTGCATTAGCTTGACTCTGGGCCAGCCGTGTCAATCATAAGCACGCGCTCCTCTCCAAATTAGTTTATAAATAAACTTCAAAGTGCAAAAATATGTACCTCCTGGGACGTATTTTGCAGCTTCCAGAAATGTACATAGGACTACATTTTCAGAATGAGCCTGGGTTGGTATAAGTATATTAGATGTGTGCAACAGCCACATGCTATTTTATTTCTTTTTTTTTCTCAACCAGGCCACACCATTTTGGACCAGAAGTCTGTAAATACAGGATGTCATGATGCTTTCATCACCGAATGAAAACACTCAACTTCAGTGGAGCAGCTTGAGTTCATTCAGAAATGACGCTATATAGAGAAAAGCTCCCGTGGAGTGTCTTTGTAACTTTTCAGCTCTTTTTTCACACTCGAACGGCAACATTTCACACCAAAGAAAGCTGAGATTGTAAAAGCAGTATGGAGTGTGAGGGATTTAAAGGCTTACCCTTCTGCGGAGAAGTCCTTCTCTTTACAGATCTCCATGAGTTTGGGGGTCAGCCTGTAGGCTTTCAAACACAGCGACCCCTGGGCTGTCTTGATGGGATCTACAGAGAAAGAAATAAGACGGATTCTTTGAAGATAGCAAACAAACCAAAGTGATCCGACTTTCTCAACACAGGCTTCACTATCGATACGCCTCCGAAATGCTAAATGTGTTTGGAAAGACCAAAACTGACAGCAAGTGATGCTTTCACAAGAGGTAAAACTGAAGATTAGAAGTTGAAACACATGTAGATTTTAATCTAGCAGACAAACACACTGTCAGCCGGTCAGAAAGGATTAACCCAGGCTTATCGGAAATACGTGCCTCAGTCCACATTTTTGTGTAAAATAAATTGTTTTGGGTATGTTTTGTTACACATTTATAGTGACAAATTCACTATAAGGCGATTGCAAACCTGAAATAAGTATTTTGTTGTATGTATCAGATGGTAAATCCACTTGAGGGCGCTTGGCATTTTTAAAAAAATGTAAATGTCTAACGATAAGTTTTGTTGTACGTTTCAGATTACAAATCCACTAGAGGGCGCTGTCAACATTTTAAAAAATTGTAAATGTGTAACGGTAATTTTTGTTGTACGTTTGAGATTACAAACCCACTAGAGGGCACTGTCTACATTTTTTTAAATTGTAAATGTGTAACGGTAAGTTTTGTTGTATGTTTCAGATTACAAATCCACTAGAGGGCGCTGTCTACATTTTTTAAAATTGTAAATGTGTAACGGTAAGTTTTGTTGTACGTTTCAGATGACAAATTTACTAAAGGACGTTGTCTACATTTTTGCAAACCTGAAATAAGTTACTTTTGGTATATTTTGTTGTGTATTTTAGATGGCGAATCCACTAGAGGGTGCTGTCAAAATTTTCGTGAAGTTGAAATATGTTAATTTACGTACATTTATTTGTATGTTTTAGATGAAAAATCCACTAGAGGGTGCTGTCTACATTTTGCAAACCTGAAATAAATTACTTTTGGTACATTTTGTTGTGTGTTTCAGATGAAAAATCCACAAGAGGGCGATGTCAATATTTTTTAAATTGGAAATGTGTAATTGTACGTTTTGTTGTATGTTTCAGATGGCAAATCTACTAAAGGACGCTGTCTACATTTTTGCGAACATAAAATAAGTTAATTTTGGTACATTAAGGTGTACGTTTCAGATGACAAATCCACTAGAGAGCGCTTTTTACTTTTTTGCCAACCTAAGATAAATTACATTTGGTACATTTTGTTGTGTGTTTCAGATGGCAAGTCCACTACAGGGTGCTCTCAACGCTTTTTTAAATTGGAAATGTGTAACAGGGTACGTTTTATTGTATGTTTCAGATGACAAATCCACTAGAGGGCGCTGTCTACATTGTTTAAACTGAAAATGTGTAACTTAGGGTACATTTTGCTGTACGTTTCAGATGACAAATCTACTAGAGGGTGCTTAGCATTTTTTTTAATTGTAAATGTGTAACAGTAAGTTTTGTTATACGTTTCAGATTACAAATCCACTAGAGGGCGCTATTTACGTTTTTTAAAATTGTAAATGTGTAACAGTAAGTTTTGTTGTACGTTTCAGATGACAAATCCACTAGAGCGCTGTCTACATTTTTGCAATCCTGAAATAAGTTACTTTTGGTATATTTTGTTGTGTATTTTAAATGGCGAATCCACTAGAGGGTGCTGTCAAAATTTTTGTGAAGTTGAAATATGTTAATTTACGTACATTTATTAGTATGTTTTAGATGAAAAATCCACTAGAGGGTGCTGTCTACATTTTTGCAAACCTGAAATAAATTACTTTTGGTACATTTAGTTGTGCGTTTCAGATGGCAAATCCACCAGAGGGCGCTGTCAATTTTTTTATTGGAAATGTGTAATGGTACGTTTTTATGTATGTTTCAGATGGCAAATCTACTAAAGGGGGCTGTCTACAATTTTGCGAACCTGAAATAAGTTACTTTTGGTCCATTAAGTTTATGTTTCAGATGACAAATCCACTAGAGAGCGCTTTTTACTTTTTTGCCAACGTAAAACAAATTACATTTGGTACATTTTGCTGTGTGTTTCAGATGGCAAATCCACTAGAGGGCGCTGTCTACATTTTTTAAATTGGAAATGTGCAACTCAGGGTACATTTCGATGTACGTTTCAGATGACAAATCCACTAGAGGGCAATGTCTAAATTTTTGCAAACCTAAAAAAGTTATTTTTGATACATTTTGTTGTTCGTTTTAGAAGATAAATCCACTAGAGGGTGCTATCTATATTTTATTAATTGGAAATGTGTAACAGGGTATGCTTTGGTGTATGTTTCACATGACAAATCTACTAGAGGGCACTGTCTACATTTTTTAAACTGGAGATGTGTAACGGTATGTTTTGTTGTATGTTTCAGTTGACAAATCTACTAGAGGGCACTGTCTACGTTTTTGCGAATCTGAAATAAGTTACTTTTGGTATATTATGGTATAGAGGCCATGCCAGCATTGGTTTTAAATTGGAAATGTGTAACTTAGGGTACATTTTGTTGTATGTTTCAGATGGCAAATCCACTAGATGGCACATTCAACATTTTTGTGAACTTGAAATACATTACTTTTGGTACATTTAGTTGTATATTTTAGATGAAAGATACACTAGAGGACATCGTCAACTTTTTTGTGAACCTGAAATAAGTTACTTTTGGTACATTTTGTTGTGTGTTTCAGATGACAAATCCACTAGAGAACGCTGTCTAAATTATTGTGAACCTGAAATAAGTTACTTTTGGTATATTAAGTTGTACGTTTCAGACAAAAAATCCAATAGAGGGCGCTGTCTACGTTTTTTAAATTGGAATTGTGTAACTTAGGATTCATTTTGCCATACGTTTCAGATGACAAATCCACTAGAGGGTTCTATCTACATTTTATTAATTGAAAATGTGTAACAGGGTATGCTTTGGTGAATGTTTCAGATGACAAATCCACTAGAGGGCGCTGTCTACATTTTAAAAATTGGAGATGTGTAACAGGGTATGTTTTGTTGTATGTTTCAGTTGACAAATCTACTAGAGGGCTCTATCTACATTTTTGCGAACCTGAAATAAGTTACTTTTGGTATATTATAGTGTGTGTTTCAGATGACAAATCCCCTAGAGGGCACTGTCAGTATTGGTTTTAAATTGGAAATGTGTAACTTAGGGTTCATTTTGTTGTATGTTCAGATGGCAAATCCACTAGACGGCGCTGTCAACATGTTTGTGAACCTGAAATAAGTTACTTTTAGGACATTTTGCTGTGTGTTTTCAGATGACAAATCCACTAGAGGGCGCTGTATACATTTTTAAATTGGAAATGTATAACCTAGGCCTCATCTTGTTGTACGTTTCAGATGACAAATCCACCAGAAGGTGCTGTCTACATTTTTCCGAACCTAAAAAATACTTTTGGTACATTAAGTTGTTTGTTTCAGATGACAAATCCACTAGAGGGAGCTGTCTACATTTTTTAAATTGAAAAAGTGTAACTTAGGGTACATTTTGTTGTACGTTTCAGATGACAAATCCACTAGAAGGTGCTGTCTACACGTTTTAGAAGCTGAAATAAGATACTTTTGGTATATTTTGTTGTGCGTTTCACATGACAAATCCACTAGATGGCACTGTCAACATTGGTTTTAAATTGGAAATGTGTAACTTATGGTACATTTTGTTGTGTTTCAGAAAAAAATTCAATAGAGGGCGCTGTCTACATTTTTTTAATTGGAATTGTGTAACTTAGGATACATTTTGCCGTACGTTTCAGATGACAAATCCACTAGAGGGTTCTATCTACATTTTATTAATTAAAAATGTGTAACACGGTATGCTTTGTTGTATGTTTCAGATGACAAATCTACTAGAGGGCGCAATCTACATTTTTGCGAACCTGAAATAAGTTACTTTTGGTATTTTATGGTGTGTGTTTCAGATGACAAATCCACTAGAGGGCACTGTCAGCATTGGTTTTAAATTGAAAATGTGTAACTTAGGGTACATTTTGTTGTATGTTTCAGATGACAAATCCACTAGAAGGTGCTGTCTACATGTTTCCGAACCTGAAATAAGTTACTTTTGGTATATTTTGTTGTGCATTTCACATGACAAATCCACTAGAGGGCGCTGTCTACATTGGTTTTAAATTGGAAATGTGTAACTTATGGTACATTTTGTTGTGTGTTTCAGATGAAAAATCCAATAGAGGGCGCTGTCTACATTTTTTAAATTGGAACTGTGTAACTCAGGGTACTTTTTTGTACGTTTCAGATGACAAATCCACAAGAGGGCGCTTTCTACTTTTGTTGCCAAACTAAAATGAATTACTTTTGGTACAATTTGTTGTGCGTTTCAGATGAAAAATCCACTAGAGGGCGCTGTGTACAATTTGTTAATTTTTAATGTGTAACAGTGTATGCTTTGCTGTATGTTTCAGATGACAAATCAACTAGAGGGCGCTGTCTACCTTTTTTAAATTTTGAAATGTGTAACAGGGTACATTTTGTTGTACGTTTCAGATGACCAATCCACTAGAGGGTGCTGTCTAAATTTTTTTTAATTGGAAACGTGTAACTTAGGGTTTGTTTTGTTGTACATTTCAGATGACTAATCCACTAGAGAGCGCTGTCTACCTTTTTTAAAGTTTGAAATGTGTAACAGGGTACATTTTGTTGTACGTTTGAGATGACCAATTCACTAGAGGGCGATGCCTACATTTTTAAAATTTCAAAATGTGTAACTTAGGGTACGTTTTATTTTGCGTTTCAGATGACTAATCCACTAGAGGGCGCTGTCTACATTTTTTTTATTGAAAACGTGTAACTTAGAATACGTTTTGTTGTACATTTCAGATGACCAATCCACTAGACAGTGCCACATTTTTTTATAGTTTTTATTTTGTGTTGCTGAAATAACTGCACGAATATCACCTTTTATTTGTCTATAATATATTGTATCTCTGTAAATATCATTAGTGCGAAAAGAAACAAAGGTTACTGTCGTCATACTGCCCCCTGGTGTTCATTTTACCCAGAAACACCAGTTATACATAAGCTTTCACTGTTTTTCAATGAGTCGGTGTGGGATTAATCTCACTGACAGAAGGCTGACGTCTAAGTAAAAAAAACTTTTGTCAAACTGGGCAAAACCTGCCAGCCATCTCTGCCTATTTCCAATATCCCAAATATGAATTTAAAGCAGGATTCTGTTCTGATAATAAATGTGGAAATATGTTGGTCTGTCTTTTTATAAAGTCTTGAAACGTCCCTGATGGCATAAGAATAGCAGTGTAAAGACGCCTCAAGGAGATCTCGAGATCCAGATTCGGTTAGTCTTCCTCAAGTAGCTGTTGAAATGAAGTGGATTGAATCAATATCAGGTTTGAGGATGTATTTATGCTGCCATTCACCATGTCTTTTGTACATATCTTGACATGACAAACTAAAGACAAACACAGATCTGAGCAGAGGAGCATGATGGGAAAGGAGCGGAAGAGAATGTGCTGTTTGGTGCTTGACTGAGGAAAAGTCACTGTGACATTAACTGTGGTTATTCTGTCTTACAGTGTGGTCATTAAAGTCTGCATGTGGTAGGTATTCAGAGTTTTGTGTGTGGTTACTAGGGTGTTCAATGTGAGTGTGTGTGGTTACTAGGGTGTGTGTGGTGGGTATTCAGAGTATTTGTGTGTGTGTGGGTGTGTTGGGCATTTATAATGTTTGTGTGTGTGTGCTTGTGTGTATTCATATTTACTTCAAAAATACAGCACAAATATATAATGAATACAGGCAGGCAGGCGGACGGACGGACGTACAAAAAGACGGACGGACGGACGGACGTACAAAAAGACGGACGGACGGACGGACGGACAGACGGACAGACGGACAGACAGACAGACAGACAGATAGATAGATAGATAGATAGATAGATAGATAGATAGATAAATAGACAGACAGACGGATAGTTAGTTAGATAGATAGATAGATAGATAGACAGACAGACAGACGGACAGACGGACGGACGGACGGACGGACGAACAGACGGACAGACAGACGGATAGACAGACAGACGGACAGACAGACAGACAGACAGACAGATAGATGGACGGACGGACGGAAGAACGAACGGACAGACAGATAGATAGAACGATCGATAGAACGATCGATAGATAGAACGATAGATAGATAGATAGAACGATAGATAAATAGATAGACAGACAGACAGACAGACAGACAGACAGACGGATAGATAGAACGATAGAACGATAGATAGATAGATAGATAGATAGATAGATAGATAGATAGATAGATAGATAGATAGATAGATAGATAGATAGATAGATAGATAGATAGAAAGACAGATAGACAGATAGACAGATAGACAGATAGACAGATAGATAGAACGATAGAAAGACAGATAGACAGATAGACAGATAGACAGATAGATAGATAGATAGATAGATAGATAGATAGATAGATAGATAGA
>CAIGQQ010002327.1:2367327-2387390 GCA_903798035.1 Danio albolineatus | reverse complement strand
ATATATATAATGATTGTTATTTAAATAGGGGCGTCATGGTGGTGCAGTGGGTAGCACAATCGCCTCACAGCCATAAGGTTGCTGGTTCGAGCCTCGGCTGGGCTGAGCTCAACAATAAGGACTGCCCGATGGCCCGGGGCCAGTATGAGAGGTGCCTGGGACAGTATTCAGGATCGTTACTGGCCCGTCCTTGTTACTAATGTTTAATTTCCCTGCAACTATTTGTCAATCGCGTGCAAATACTGTCTTCGAATCGAGGAACAGTTTGTGCTTTTAAGCCTTTAAATGCCACCTTTTCTGCAATGTCGTAAACACCATATTGCTTTTCAGTTCCTCTTATCTGATTGGATGTTTTGAGCATATTAGTTTTTCCATAACCTGGTGACAACCAGTCCATCCAAGAAACGGCAACTTCAAATTATGAGGCTAACGTCCTGAAGCAGATACTTACGTGGGAACAACACAACAACAACAACAAAAAAATTATATAAATATTTAGATATTATTTATTTAAATCATTTAGAACTTTCGTCCTGCTCTTTTTGTTTGCATAACACTTTGAACTTTGCTTATTATATATACTTATTAACATTAAAAAAATGTAATTCTAGATTCACAGATATTATTTTTGACACATTATTTAAAATATGTGGCTGAGAAATAGCTATTAACTTCTTTTTTTGGTGGGGCCAGTAAAAATTTGGCAGAGCAAGTAAAAATCTGAACCACTGGCCCGATTGGGCCATTACAAAAAATCCTTAGCATTGAACCCTGCTGGTTCAGTCGGCATTTCTGTGTGAAGTTTGCATGATTCTCGCCGTGTTGGCGTGGGTTACCTCCGGGTGCTCCGGTTTCCCCAAATCTAAAGACATGTGGTATAGGTGAATTGGGTAAGCTAAATTGGCCCTAGTGAGAGTGTGTGAATGATTGTGTATGGATGTTTCCAAGTAATGGGTTGCAGTAAAACACATGCTGGATAAGTTGGCGGTTCATTCCGCTGTGGCGACCCCAGATTAATAAAGGGACTAAGCCGACAAGAAAATGAATGAATGTTATTTAAATATGTATTTGCTGCAAAAGTTGCTATGAATCTGTCTATCTATTTTTTATTTATTATTAATTTTACACATTTAAAAAAATATATATTTTTGATTAGTAATAACCAATCAGCTGAAAAAAAGTACAAAATTAATCTGTTCACAGCAGCAGCGGCTCTTATTTTCCACAGATCTGTTGTGGATAAATAAGACCAGGATCACAGGAGACACGTCATATGTGTGTGTGTATGTGTGTGTGTGTGTGTGTGTGTGTGTGTGTGTGTGTGTGTGTGTGTGCGCAGCAGCTGCAGTGCTAATGAGAGCCGCCATCAGTCTCCAGTCACGTCTCAATCTCTCCTTTCCTTGCCTTCATTTCTGTTTTCTCCTTTTCTGATACGAGACTCGTTCTGTCTCACACACTTGTTAGATCAATTCAGACACTGACAGCTTGTCAAGGCTCTGCGACAAGATAGGAGAGGCCAGAAGAATGTTTGAAGATCTACTGCCAACATAAAGGCATGCAAACTCAAGATCTCAGCATAACGTAAGCAATCGACAACATTAATTAACATTCAAATTAAAGTGATGCCGGCCAGTGTTTGTATTGATTTCAAATTATGGCCAACAAGTGATCAATTCCGCAATTTTGAGTGTATAATTAGTCATAAATAAGCACTGATTATCAACTATTTTATTAAAGGGGTGCTCCACTATGATATCATATGTTAAACTTTAGCTGATGTATAATGTAGGTGTGTGAACATGAACAACATCTCTGAATGTAATACTCAAAGTTCAATGCAAAGGGAGACATTGACTATTACAGAGTTAGCTTAGCAAAGACTACAGCGAATGAAGTTTGAGGACTACAGACAAATACATCCTGGTTAATGATATCATAAACCCTTCAGGTTAAGCGCATACACACCGCGCAGTGAAGGGACGTGGCCAGCTGTGCTGTAATGTTATAGCAGGACGCTTCGTGAATCACAGCACATTGTGTTAGCTGACCAATCAGAGCCTCTTGAGGGCGGGCTTTTGGAGGAACTAGGAAATATGACAGGGGTTTTCATGTTAGTTGAGTTGCTGTATATAATTAAAGTAAGAAATATGAACACAATAACCTGATTTTACAAATGAAGCATGAGCACACATTGCTTTGCTTCTTATAAACACAATCAAGCTTTAGAAATACACTCTAGATCCCCCTTTTAATTAACTTACGGGCTAAAATGGTGAAAAAGACAGGCATTTCTTAAAACATGTCAAAAACATTAAGAAGGATAAATAGGGAAAGTATGCAGTAATTATTAAAAAAAATAAAGACTTTTAAATCAATTTATGGTCAGAATAAAATGTGCAAATTTTGAAATGATAATCAGTCCAAAGTTGCCAATGAAATACAAAAAAATGATAAGAAAGAGCAAGGTTTATTGGCAGAATAAAAGTCAAAAATGTGCAAAATCAAAAATGATAATCAGCGCAAACTGTCAATGAATTATTGTTTTTGGACTTTGGAAAATGTTCAGATTGAGCAAGATTTAGTGGCGGAATAAAAGTCCAAAATATTAAATTTAATGATAATAAGTGGAAAGTTGTCAATGAATGAAATCATTTATGGTCCATAAAAAGATATTCAGGATCAGCTAAATTTATTGGCAGAATAAAAGTCCAAAATTGTAAAAAATATTAAATGATAATCAGTGCAAAATGTCAATGAATGATTATTTAGTTGTCAATGAATAAAATCATTTTAGTCCATAAAAAATATTCAAGATCAGCAAAATTTAAATGGCAGAATAAAAGTCCAAAATGTCCAAAATCTTAAATGACTATCAGTGCAAAGTTGTTAATGAATAAAATCATTTATAATCTGTAAAAAATGTTCTGGGTGAGCAAAATGTATTGGCAGAATAAAAGTCTAAAATGTCCAAAATCTTAAATGATAATCAGTGCAAAATGTCAATAAATGATTATTTATATAAAAAATATATATTTTTAAAAAATGTTCAGACTGAGCAAGATTTATTGGCAGAATAAAAGAAAAGAAGAAAAAAAATGCTAATGAATAAAATAATTTATAGTCTGTAAAAATGTTCTAGATGAGCAAAATGTATTGGCAGAATAAAAGTCCAGGATGAGCCAACTGTATCAGCATAAAAGAAAATAATAGAAGAAAATAAAATAATTCAATAATAATCAGTGGAAATCTTTCATTTTTACATTATTATTCATAAAATCAGTTATAGACTTTCTCTAAAAATGATAATTCTGAATGATAAATATTTGATAATTTCAAAAAAAATTGCGTTAATTGCGTTTAGTTTAATGTTTAAATTTGATGCCAGAATAAAAGTCCAAAATGTGCTAAATGTCAATGAATGTTTTTGGACTTTAAAAATTGTTCAGATTGAGCAAGATTTAGTAGCGGAATAAAAGTCCAAAATAATAAATTAAATGATAAAAAGTGGAAAGAATAAAAGTCCAAAATGTCCAAGATCTTAAATGATAATCAGTGCAAAATTGTTGATGAATGAAATCATTTATAGTCTGTAAAAATGTTCTGGATCAGCAAAATGTATTGGCAGAATAAAAGTCCGGGATGAGCCAACTGTATCAGCATAAAAGAAAAGAATTCAATAATAATCAGTGGAAATCTTTCATTGTGAAATTATTTATAAAATCATTTAGACTTTAAAAATGATCGAAATGAGCAAAATTAACCTGTTTATTCTCTAAAAAAGGAGCATTCTGAATGATAAATATTACATGGTTTCATGTAAATTGCGAGGGGTTTTAGATTAACGTCTAAAAAAAATTATAAATACTTACAATTTAATTAGCATTTATTATAAGTGTAAATCTTTGTGACATAAATATCTTTACTGTTTTCAATCAATCAATTTAATGTGTTTGCTAAAAAATGACTTTAAAAAAATCAGAGATCATGAAGCTTTTTTTAAAGAAAATTGAGCATTTTTAACAGAAAAGCAAGCATTAGAGGTAAATACAAATTAATAAACAATACTGACTTATACAAATGTTAAAATTCATTCATTATCAATTGTGCATTGGTAAAAATGTCTTTATTAATATATGAATTAACAATCTTAACAAAATCATCAATGATATTACCTACCCAAGACAAGCAATGCTATTTCATAGACTCAATTTGTGGTGTTTGGAGACTCTTACATTTAGTTTTCTGAAGCTACACTATAAACTTCAGCTTTATTCAGACTTCTGAGAGTCTTTCAGAGTTTAAAAACCTTGACCTTTTCTTCTCTTTTGGTGTTTCTTGAGCCTAAGCAGACGCTCAGAGTCGACCGTCCACTTTATTTTCTCCTATTGATGAGAGCAGAAATAGCAGACACGTCAAAGCTGAGGTTACGCTCCAGCACTACATGAATGTGAAGTATTAAAGACACTATTCACACTTTAAAAAACAGCGCAGAGAAAACAGCGTTTAGAGAAAGAGCAATGGCGCCATCTAGAGTCAGCAGTTTCCCAGTCATGTCTTAATTAAAGGGGCAGTTCACCATTTAAACAAACATTAATGAGTCTCTTTTCTGTTGAACACAAAAGAAGACATTTTGATTAAGTTAGCCATTGACTACCATAGGAGGAAAAAATACTATGGAAGTCAATGGTTAAAGCTTTCCAACATTCTTCAAAATATCTCCAAACAGGTTTTAACAAGTGAAGCGTGAGTAAATAATGACAGAAATTTCATGTTTTGGGTGAACTGTCCCTTTAAATCACATACTTGACTTGTAAATCAGTACTACTAACACATAATTCATAAAATATGCTATAAATTAAATGTGAAACAAGCAGGAGCATTCTGCTGTTTGGCGAAGGTCTTAAAGGGACAGCTCACCCTAAACCATAGCATTTGCTCACCAATTAAACACTCCTTATGAGTTTCTTTTTGTATATGGAGCACAACAACAAATAAAGTGTTGAAAACTGGAAGCCATTGACAAAAGTAAAGAGTGAGTTAATAATGACAGAATTTTCTTTTTTATGGAACTGTCCCTTTAAATCACATACTTGACTTGTAAATTAGTACTAAAACACACAAACACACGTGAATACACAAACAAGTTATCAGTAGAGCAAAAAAGCATGTTAGTGACTTTTATAATTCATAAAATATTCTATAAATTAAATGCAAAACAAACAGGAGCATTCTGCTGTCTGGCGAAGGTCTTAAAGGGACAGTTCACCCAAGAAAATAGCATTTGCTCACCATTTAAACACTCTTTACTGAGTTTCTTTTTCTATATGGAGCACAACAACAAATAAGGTTTGAATAATGTTGGAAACTGGAAGCCATTGACTTTCATTTGTAAAAATACTATGGAAGTCAATGGTTGAAAGCTTCCCAAAATTCTTCAAAATATCTCCAAACAGGTGGTGAAGGTGAGTAGGTAATGACAGAATTTGATTTTTTGGGTGAACTGTCACTTTAAATCACGCACGTGACTTGTAAATCAGTACCACCAACACACACAAACATGTGAATACACAAACAAGTCATTAACAAAGCAAGAAAAGCATGTTAGTGACTTTCATAATTCATATGCTATAAATTAAATGTAAAACAATCAGGAGCGTTCTGTGCTGTTTAGCGAAGGTCTTAAAGGGACAGTTCACCAAAAAAGTAACATTTGCTCACCATTTAAACACTCCTTAATGAGTCTCTTTTTCTATTGAGCAAAACAAAACAAATACATTTTAATAAAGTTGGAAACTGGAAGCGGTTGACTTCTATATTAGAAAATATTTCTATGAAAGTCAATGTCAACCTTTTGTAAGTTCTTTGTGTAGGCAAGTATTTTACAGTACTTGAGAAATACTCAAAAATGTCTCTGTCAGTGTTTCAAACCATTATATTTGATTTACCAAAGTCACATGAGTAGCGATTTCACATCCGTCACATCCATAACGACACTTTTTCCTCATAAATGCAAAAATGTTAAATAAAATAAGTTAAGTAAGCCCATTCTTATCCAGTTGATTACCATTGTTTCTTTTGGGTTGTGGAGGTTAATTCGCAGAATTTCTACAAAGCATGTTCTATACTGTAAACTCAGACTTTTCTCTTCTCGCATCCATAACGCATGTTTATTTTCCTCATTTAAAAAATATATATATATTTCTTTTGCCTTTATAGTTCACTGACAGGATTTGTACAGAAAATATGCTCACTGACCACCGGGAAAACGCCCAATCATAGATATATGTAACTATGTTTATATATATATATATATATATATATATATATATATATATATATATATATATATACACAACTGGCTCTGGATGGCCAGTCACTGCACCTTGGTCCCGCATTCATTTCAAAGGAGCGCTATTGTACTTAAATGGCGGCTCTATTGACACATTCCTTCCAATAGACAACAACAGCGTAGGCGAAATCTAATGTAAATATCTATGATCAGCATTAACGAAACGGAGTCACGTGACTCCACACACAATAGGGAAAACAATTGGGAAAAAAAAAAAAAAAAAAAAAAAAATCGACCAGGGTAAATTAGATCGATTATAGGTTCTGAATGATTGTTTTTGGATTACTCGCCCAGCCCTTATCATGGTTAATTAATTTCTGTACCTAAATACTAAATACTCACTAAAAAAAGTCAAATAGAGCAAATCAAATCATCTGGTGAAACTGTATTCATGTCGCAAAATTTATGGGAAATGAATAAAATATCACTGTAATGAATTTACGGCCACCTGGCCGCCGGGAAGAAGGAGGCGGAAAACTGACAAAGTTTTAAATAATTTTAATTAGAAAATAAAACAAACGGACAGCAGCTCTTCACGGACACTGCCGTCAAACTGAAAGCAAAAGTAAAACAATACTTTTTTAGTGAGTCTAATAAGTATTTAGGTACAGAACTTAATGTCAGATTTTTACAATATCGTTCAGCCCTAGACATTAATATTAGCCCCATAAGCAATTTTTTTTCAATTGTCTACAGAACAAACCACTGTTGTACAATTCATTCTGTCATTCATTTTCTTTTCGGCTTAGTCGCTTTATTAATCAGGGGTCACCACAGTGGAATGAACCGCCAATTTATCCAGCATTTGTTTCACGCAGCTGATGCCTTTTCAACTGCAACCCATCACTGGGAAACATCCACACACACTCATTCACACACACTACGGACACTACGGACTATGGACTACTCATTCACACACACTACGGACACTATGGACAATTTAGCCTACCCAATTCACCTGTACTGCATGTCTTTGGACTGTGAGGGAATTAACCTAGATAAGCCTTTAAGGCCTCGTTTACACTAGTGCGTTTTAGTTTTAAAATGGTGTTTTAGCATGAAAATGATCCGCGTCCACACTAGCGTATCTCAACATATCTCCCTCCACCAGAAACGTATATCACGTGACCATTCGCGCACCGTCTGCGCACTCTGAGCATGCGCGTTCAAGTATAAACAGGAAGCACGTGTCTCGCTCGGCATTTGGTTATTGTTAGTCAATAAACGCTGGTTGAACAATGAACGCGATGGTAAAGAAAGCAAGAGAGGTCTTTTAGTGGAAAGATGACGAGGTCGATTTGTTACTTAAAGTAACAAATGAATATAAAACATCCATGGCTATCGAAAATACAGTGTTTACAGTGAATACTGGTCTGCCGTCTGCCGGTGACGTTATAGCCATGTGCGCTTGATGAATAAGGGAAGGATACGCAATGACCCAAAGCCCCAATCACGTAGCGGATCTCAGCAACCACGCCTCTGTTTTCAGATGTCTCCGTTTTCCCACATCCACACTGAGACGAGGCTGCAGCGTTTTAGAATGAACACGGCCTCTCCAGCGTTTTCAAAATGCTCCGTTTTCGCATCTCGAAAACTCTGGCGTAGTGTGGACGGATGGTGTAACCGTAACAAAACTTATGCGTTTTAAAACGAAAACGCACTAGTCTAAACGGGGCCTAAAGGGCCACGAAACCCCCCAGTCTCAGCAGGGTGTTTTCACACCTACAGTCTGGAAAAGCTCAGGTGAGTGGGTGTGTCCAGCTCTGTTTAGGTGGGCGTGTCAGGGGAGGGAAAGACGGAAGGTTTTGCATAAAAATGCAAACGAGATATTAAATGTGAGTAACTGCTGGAGGAGTGCAGATTTAATGGAGTGTGTTAGACCGCACGGTGTATGTTAGAAAAAAACGTGGCAAAAATTCTCCCTGACGGTAACCGTTTGATTAGTGTGTTTATATGTTTACACTTGGAGAGCAGCATTCTCTCACTTACCACATCTGTAGAGACAGGACAATCAACACCAACTGGAACGCAGCTGTTTTTTAAAAAGGAGACAAGCGGCAAATCAGGATTTCAACATTTCCAGATCCGGAAAGCTCTCGGGTAAAAATGTTCCTTACAAACACATTTCTGTCTCGTGCGCTGTAGTCCACCGTGAGTTTAGCTGCGCTCTCATAGCGGGGAAATGAAAGCAAAACTTTCGTTGGAGCACGTTTATAAACACAACACTGGCGACCTGTGTCTCCGAACAATTCTTCTTCTTCCACTTTAGCAACACAACGTAGCGTCTCTCTGCCGTCTGAACATTGTAACAGGTAAAAACAATCTTCTAAGCTATCATGCATATTAATGAAGTTGCGCCGCATACACAATAGAGCACGCTGATTGGTTTGAACCAAGTCTATCTCATGAATCAATGCCGCACGCTCAGAGACGTCATGATGCACTCGCAGGTACAGACGTCCACTCTCCACGCTGAAATACGCGCATGGCTCTCATCGGCGTGATGCAGCTTCAAAAATTCGCTCAAACCGGAAGAACGAATTTGCTCGAAATAACGCAAAAAACAACCAATTTTCACTGTTTAGTGAGATATAATAGTGTTTATAGCAGCGTGGGACACATATATGACTGTCAACAGCTCAAAAAATGTGTTTTGGTGTTTCGTGACCCTTTAAATTTCACTTTAAGCTGAATACTGGTATCTTGAAGAATATTTTGTCTAATATTATTTACTGTCATCATGGCAGAGATAAAAAAAAATCAGTGATTAGAAATGAGTTATTAAACTATTACGATTAAAAATGTGTTGAAAACAAATCGTCTTTACGTTAAACAGAAATTGGGGGAAACAAATACGGAGGGTGATAATCCTAACTTTAACTATAGAAGACAAGGTAGTATATTTGTAACTGTGGGAAAATAAAAGACAGAACAGAAACGGGAGCAGCGGAGATCCAGGCTGTGAGGGAGACGTATGAAGGATGTCTGATTCCCCGATGTTAAAGAGATAACCTGCTGCTGGAGTCTTGCAGTGCATGACCAAAGCCAGCCTCGGCCAGAAGCTCATATCCATCACTTACTCACCGCTTTCTGTCAGGCGCCGAGAAAGACGCCCTATTTTATGACACAAGGGGTCCCACAAAAATAAAACGGTGAATCACAGACAAGCACACAGAGTCCCGGCGCTCGCGAAACAGCCTGTGGTGAGGAAGCAGGGAGGGGTTTTGTTGGAGGACTAGAGTCAGCCAGTTCATATCCAACGTTGTCAGTAAGTACCCTTGGAGAAGGCAAACTAGGGTTGGGTACATGCAAGGCTGACCCTGACCCAGAAACAGGGCGTGTGTTATTGGCAGAAATCAGCACAAGTTCCCAGAACAAGAAATAAGCTATTAAAGCCTTGAGTAAAGCCTTGGACAGCTCAAGAACAAAATAATTTACGTATACAGTTGAAGTCAGAATTATTACCCTGTATATTATTTTCCCCAATTTCTGTTTAACAGAGAGAACACACTTCTAAACATGTTAGTTTTAATAACTAATTTCTCATAACTGATTTCTGTCCCACTTCATATTAAGTGGCCTTAACTAATATGTATGGAAGGTAAATCCTGCCAATTTTAAATAAATCAAACAAACATTGGAAATTAAAATGAAAACCAGATTAACAATTTCATTATAAAACACTATTCGCAAAATATATGCTAAAATTGAAAATGAAATAAATTATTTAATTTTAATTTTCAGTGTGACAATGCATCATCCATGTCAAACTGATCATTAAAATGAAGTTGCTGATTTAACACTTCATTTTCACTGCATTTCCGCATCAAGACTGCCAAAATTAAAATGAAAATCCAAACTGAAATGTTCACGCTACAATAGTGACACAATTCAAAATAAAAGGTAAATTTATGTTTTCCTTTTATTGACCCTTTAATTTCAGTTTTCGTTTTTATTTCATTTTCATGACGGTTGGTTATCCCGTGTCCTCTGTTCCTCTTGCTGTACCAATGCAGCAGCTGCTTCATGTAAAAGCTCATTAACAGTTTTAGCCATTTTACTTCTGTTAAATATACATCAGTAACTCACGCTGTCCCATCCATCAAAACCCTGCCCCTCGGGCTCTGAAAACACTCGACGTCAAATGAATACAAACCTCCCACTGATTAGCACAGGTTGACGTTGAAAATGAAAACTGAAATTAAAGGGTCAATAAAAGGTAAACATAAATTTACGTTTTAATTTAAAAATAGGTCTCCTTTAAACATTAACTTCACTGCAGTTTCAAGGTAAAATAAACACTAGAGGGCAGTATTACAGCATTAACTTTTGTTCCTTTTCACGCTAAGAGACGTTTTTTGCTTCCGTTTTCGGTCGACGTTTAACGCCTCGTGACTAAATAAAGGGCGTCAATGTGATCGTGCACACCAACGCGCAAAACGGCAGGCGTAAAATCCTCATTATTAAAGAAACGCCTCATGCTCATTTTTTTGTTTTGACGCGCCGCATCAAAACCTTCGCCACCAATCAGATTGCCACTTTTGTTCAGGTGTACGGAGCTGCTGAAGTTACAGTAAACATCCCTTGGAGGCGCTCAAGTGAAAACTGTCAATGCGAGCGCACACTGAAGAAGATGCACAGAGGCGATATGAACGTGGAGCTGCTTACTGCACTGATCAACAATAATCATTTCTTCATCGCTAGAGCTGCTGCTTGAACCATCCATGCTTTGCCGATCAGTAACAACAAGCGTGTCAACTTTATTTTTTGTTCTTCTCTGTAACAAGGGGGTGTCAGTAGCTCAGCACCACCCTGTGCGCCATCTTACGGCAAGGAGTGATTTTGCATACTCTCCTGCTAGACGCCAGAGAAAATCTCTCAGGCTTGAATGCGGAAAAACCAAGCGGCAACCTCCCGCTCTCCCTCGGGAAGCCAATACGGAAGTAACTAAAACTTGCAATTCATCGAAAATTCTGCTAGTCCTGGCTGTCCTGGCTCCATAATAGAGCAAATCTCCAATGAGCCCACTGGTGAAATGGCCAACTTTACAGCAGAAAAAAAGGTGTTTACAGCCTGGTACAAAGAGCGATTTTGGTTCATATAGCTGATATTACCCTTCATGACACCTGTGAGGGGGGTGAATTTTTTTATAACTCATCCGTTTCCTTTATATTAAGCTAAATTAAGTTTGCATAATTAAGGGCGTGGCCTCTTGAGTGACAGCTAGTCCCGCTGGTCGCCGTCACGTCACCTCAGCTGATTCCGCCTGATTCATCGTATTTTTGTGTTGTTTTATGTGGCTTTACACAGTCAGTTGCCTTTTGGAATTATTTACTGCAATTATCAGATAATATGGCATGCTGTGTGCGCTTAATTGTGCTCACAAACCATTCACGTGGCCTCCATTTCCCAGGTAAGTGAAATTATATACTTTTACCATCTCTATAAATGTAATTGCTTTATTTAGGATAATTTATGATTTATAATGTTCTTCAGAACTCTAATGCACTCCAGAATCTGACAGATTGATCAGCTATAGTCTATAAAATCGTCATCTGAAGCGTTGTCATACAGCCTGGATTTCCTAAATAGCCCTGCATTTACTAACACAGACTATATCTGAAGTATTTGGATTTAATCCGCACTTTCTTCTTGTTGAAAAACGTCATAAGAACGATGTTAAGTGGCTTGATGTATTAAAACAGTGTTTTCAACAGACTAAACACTTTATTGATGTAGTGTACAACCAAGCACATGTGGTCAGAACACAAACGAGTCGCAGGTAATGAAATATGATGTGTTTCTCCCATAAGAAAGCCCTTAGCTAAATGCCAGCATGCGTCCTGTAGCTCCGCCCACGCTCCGCCTCTTTGCCCTTGTTTGGTATGCCTCGGTTGGTGCGATGACGCACGAACAAAATGGCGACGGTTGGCCACGCCTACTAGTGGCTTCTTTTGGGTTCATCAGAAACCTATGGGTGACGTCACGGATACTACGTCCATATTTTTTACAGTCTATGGGAAAAACGTCTCGAAAAACGCTGACGATAAACGCAAACAAAAAGCGCCCCGGTGTTTAAGAGCCTTAATGATATTTAAAGAAAGATGTTATCAACAAATTAAGAATGGTTTTCATGCAGTTCTTTGCACAACACCAAATAAATACCACAAAACGAAATTGCCTCATCTATCGATTTCAATATGGACAACTTTTCTAATAGATAGATTCAATGTACTAAAACATCTATGTTAAGCTGCTTTAACACAAACAACATTGTACAAGTGCTATATAAATAAACATGAATTAAACTGAATGGAATAGAAGTCACAGAGCAGCAACACAACTAAAAAACTGCTATAAATAAACAACGGAGGAATCGTCATAACACAGTGAACTCCACGTCAAACTGATGTTGCCAAATGAGGCAGAACTCTGCATAATTCTTTCCATACAGATCATAATACATTAAGCACTATATCCACTAAACAACCCAAAAATGGACTAGTGTTTGTGCACTCCATCTGCTGAAGCATCTGCTCTGGCTGCTTCAACTCTGCAACGTCTTGACAGAATCACACAGTCCTGTAAAATCCCCATTTTACACAAATGTTCCCCTGGCAGAACAGCATAAGGCCCATTTCTACTTCTAGTGCTGCTTTAGTTACATTATAAAACGCTTATAAGCTAATATGTTAGGGTCTTGAGCTAGTTTCTAAATTTGTAATTATGGGCAATCGTGTATGAGGGTTTGCATACAAATGACAACACAGATCAAGTAGACTAAAAGTGATGCATTTTGCATACCAAGCCAGTAGGTGGCGACATGGCGTTGTATTGAAACACAATGCACCTGCGTGAATACACTCCTGTAGTCCACTATCGTTGTTTTTGTTGCCAATAAAATCCTAAACTGTACATTTAAACACGTTCATGACATTTTTGTGGTCATAGTATTGTCCTTTCAACCAATTTAGTTAATCCAAATCACCTATAGCGCATGTGTTTGGACTGTAGAGGAAACCACCAATGGGAACCAGCGACCTTCTTGCTGTGAGGCGACAGATGTTTACATGGCTGGTTTGATAACGGTGTTGTGTACAAAACCTCCAGAGTAGTGATAGGCAATATGGTTTTAAATTTATACCACAATATTTTCTGGTATAGTCTGCGATAACGCTATCATTGACGATAATTCATATGTACATAATATATAATATATTATATACATATACTTATAAGTTATTATCATACTTATAAGTATATTATAGTATATAATAGTATTTTTTCCTATTGTTTTTATTACATATTTTCAAACAAAACAAATGGTGTGCTGTGAGCAATATCTGTTTTACTCATACTGGACACTAGAGGGCGCCACTTATGTAAAACTGAAGCAAATACGTCAACAAGCCTTTTAATACCCAATCCCTGAGGGAAAAGAAGAGATAAACTGCTAAACTAATTAAACATGAAGACAATAATCACGATTATGGCGATATATGGTTTATTTGTGCACATCCTGGGAATTCCTATAAGAATAACGTTTGTTTTTTATGCTATGCTAATTGACTTAGCCTTTATCATTGTATTGAACACCATAAAATAGTATTATCTCTTCTCATTCTGTGATATGACATCATGTCTGGTCACGAAAACGAAGTGGTTTCAAGAACTGGCACAAGAGGACGACTACAAGGGGCAACAGACAAAACAAAACCGGGTCAGACACATACTGGGCTGGGACTGTAACACTATAGAACAAATCAGATAAAAAATATTTCATATTTCCAGTGCCAGTTCCACTCCCTTTATGACCACAGTGTCCCCATGGCTACTTCCAGCAGGATAACGCTCCATGTCATAAAGCGTGAATCATCTCAGACTGGTTGCTTGAACATGACAATGAGTTCACTGTACTCAAATGGCCTCCACAGTCACCAGACCTCAATCCAATAGAGCATCTTTGGGATGTGGTAGAACGGTAGATTCGCATCATGGATGTGCAGTCGACAAATCTGCTGCAACTGCGTGATGCTATCATGACAATATGGAGCAAAATCTCTGAGGAATATTTCAAGTACCTTGATGAATCTACGCCATGAAGGATTAAGGCAGTTCTGAAGGCAAAAGGGGGACCAACCCAGTACTAGTAAGGTGTACCTAAATTTCAAATCATCATCTTATCAACGTTCTCAAATATTTTGCAAGTCAAACATCAACATTTTGCAACCAAAGTCAAATGTTTATTTTATAAAAACCACTTACAGCCAATGCAACCTTACTCCCGGGTTGAGCATAACCTGCGGTAAAGAGCTTTAAAATGATGGGAAAGCAGTACATTTTGTTGTATCTGTTTTCACCCCTATTTTCAGGAGCCAAAAGGCCCCAAAAGCATCAATGCTGTTGTCAAACGGTGAACGCAAGGGCAGCTGTCGCATGGAAGTCATTTACTTCAATGATTGCTCTTCATGATCAAATAACAGCTGAGAGACATGAGGCTGTTTTGCAAGAGCAGGTGCTACGTATGCTATATTCCACTATGATAATGAGTTCACATTCATTTTAAACATGCTTCATGCTTCTTGTATAAGTTCCTCAATCATCATAAATGTTAAACATTTAAAGGGGTCTTCTTGAAAAGAGCTGAACAGTATATCGATTTTGAAAAATGATCAGCAGTGAGGAGTGTTGGGTGTAACTAATTACAAAGACGAGGCGTATTACCTGCCTATTATTAAAATGTTAGCCGTTTATTAGTACTTATAAAGTACAAATTCTGGATGATCTTATTCTGCATCCCTATTAGCCAATCACATGGCAGCAACTCAATGCATTTAGGCATGTAGACATGGTCAAGACGATCTACACTACATTGACAAAGATTGGACGCTGCGCCAGAGATGCCTTTAGACGGAATATAAAACTTGTCAGTGAACTATGAGGGCAAATAAATTAAATAAATAAATAAAATGATCGTTCAGGTGCCACGGTGGCGTAGTGGGTAGCACAATCGCCTCACAGCAAGATGGTCGCTGGTTCGAGCCTCGGCTGGGTCAGTTGGCATTTCTGTGTGGAGTTTGCATGTTCTCCCTGTGTTGGTGTGGGTTTCCTCCGGGTGCTCCGGTTTACCTCACAAATCCAAAGACATGTGGTATAGGTGAATTGGGTAAGCTAAATTGTCCGTAGTTTATGTGTGTTTCCCAGTAATGGGTTGCAGATGGAAGGGCATCCGCTGCGTAAAACATATGCTGGATAAGTTGGCGATTCATTCCGCTGTGGCGACCCCAGATTAATAAAAGGACTAAGCCGAAAAGAAAATGAATGAATGAATACTTTGGCGAAGGAGGCGAGAGTGAGTTAATAAAACGCTTCTAACCACTTAACCTCTTAAACTCTAATGCTATTTTGGGATTTCCGCCTGAATTTTGTCTACCCAATTTTAAAAGCTTCCTAAATCCACATGCAGAGGAGTAATTGCAAAAATGTGGTATCATTTTAAAGAAAACCTTTTAAATTTTCATAAAACACTGTTGAAAGTGATTAAAATAATTGTATATATTGTCTGTGTTATCATAAACACTTAAAAAAAGGGCGCTTTCTGTATTGTTTCTTTATAAACTCAAATTTAAAAGAGTACCTTTTAGGTTCTGTGTGGTCTAGGTTTCTGTAATTAATTTTTGGTGGTTCCTGCACATGTCAGTAATCATAAGAAAAACGAAAAATGCCTCTATCATAATCTATGCAAAAGTTATTGTATTCCAACTGATGAGAGGTGCTTTACCTTTTTTTATGTAATTTCCGCCTACCAAACCTTGAAAGTCTTCCATATCCAAATGCAGTGGTATAAATGACAAATTCCAGTGTTATTGGACAGAAAACCATTTGGATTTACAAAAGAAACTGCTGAAAGTAATAAATAATATGTGTTAAGTTTTCTGTTTTATGATGAACCACTTCAACATTGGGCGCTTTTATTTTTTGTTCTAAAATGCTTTTTTGAAAATGTGTAGATAATCCCATAAGAGAATAAGACAACTCCAGACAGTTCTGCTTGAAACCAGCAGATAGCAGCAAACACTGGGAAAAAGAATTTTGTCTCTACCATAGAGTATGCAAAGGTTATTGTAATTCAACTGAATATTGGGAAAATATGGCGTGCGGATAGACTATTGTTTTCATATTTTCACGATCTTTGGTTTGATCAAACATAATTCACTGTGTTTTGACCACATTATACATACAAAAGGAATACTTATGCACATCACCTCAAAAACAGCGGAGAAATGGCCTGTTTTGAAGCACTCAGCATAAGGTAAGAGATGATGTAGCATTTCTGTGTGTTCTGGGGCTGCTTATTGATCAAAAATATAATATGAAACAGAATATAAATAGAATATAATTCACATAAAGAAATGCTAGAATCGTACATGGACAGGCAAGAGCTTTTATTTGAGCTATGACTTGTACATGTGTGTCATATATGAAGCATATAAAAATAGGAAAATGACAGCTCGTGTATCCAGTATTTTGTTGTGTAATTAAATGTTAATAACTTTTGTACAGTAAAATAAAAACCTAAGTGATGCATATGTGCATAAAATATAGCCTCTACGCTTTCAAACGTTACCACTTATAGGGGTCTTGCGTGACCATGGACCTTTTAAAATGAAAGTGAAACTGATGACGTCATAGGACCCGGTACCGGGTCCGCAGAGTTTAAGAGGATAAAAAGCACATAATTGTAATAAATAATCGTTCATTAAATCTTAATAGAGTTAAAATGTTCAATTAATCAAGATTTTGATTTCCGGCCAAATCGCCCAGTCTTGAGAACCATGCAATTCAAAAGGGTGTACTTACTTTTTCACGACTACTCAACTATATCTTACAAACTCAATATATGTTCCCAGCATGGCCCTCGCCCTGGTCTCTCCCACCAGCGCTCGTCTTTATCTGGGTTATGTTTGTGGAGGAGTCGCATCATTAGCGGCATTAGTGTTTTCATCCACTTTGTCGCCGCTGTGCGAAACAAACGCGTTTAGCATCCGTCAGCACACAGTTCTCCTCCACTTCAGCACACCAATCTGCTCTGCACTCAGGAGTCTGCGTGAGGAATGGAAACGACCCAGCGTGTGCCCGACACAGATAACTTTATCTCCCGACACAGACATGCGCACCCATTGAAACGCTCAAATCCCAAGCCTGCCAAACACCTTGGCCCAGACATCTCCACACTCCCGCCGAAGCCACGCAAACGCAGGAGGTGAGACATCAATTTGGGCGCAATGTGAATAACACTTGTGTGGGGATCAGGAACGGCAGCGAGGCGCTAGCATTAGGGAACTTTCTTCTGAAAAGTAATTAATTACTAAGTACAACGACTTACTTCGAAATTAATAGTTCACCTAACACTGTAAAAATGCTGTGTTTCACATAATCAGTTTGTGTTGGGACAACATGAAGGAATAGGGTATAGAAGGATGTTAAATTATTCAGTAACCCAGATCAATCGCTTCTGGTAAACTTCAACTTAAGGTTCAAAGGGCCATAAAACCCCCCAGTCTCAGCGTGGTGTTTTCACACCTATAGTTTGGAAAAAGTTCAGGTGAGTGGGTGTGTCCAGCTCTGTTTATGTGGGAGTGTTGGGGGAGGGAAAGAGGGAAGGTTTTGCATAAAAATGGGAGTTTTCTTTTGGGCACGCGCTGATTTTCACAGAGGCAAAACAAACACACAGACGCAGGGGAAGAAAGACTGATTGTGTTTACATGGACATCAGTCATCCAATTATTGCCAAATTCTTAATTTGTCGACTTTAACTGCAGTTTGGCACTTTCACTTTCATTCAGGAACATTTCCTGCATGTCCCTTGTGACAAACGAGATATTGAATGTAAGGAACTGCTGGAGAAGTGTTGTTTTAATGGAGTGTTTGATACCGCACGGTGTATGTTAGAAAAAAACCTCCACATTTCTCAGTAACTTAGATGCATTCTGTAGGCAGCGTCAGAAAGCCGTGTGTGTATAGACTATCCTGTCACAAAATGCGGTGAATATCCTACACGACGGTAGGGCTGTGCAGTATGGACAAAATAATCATATTGCGATTTATGGAACATTTGCGATTGTGATTTTTATTTGCGATTTTGGCAGCTGTTTTTGCTTTTTCAAACACTCTACATACACACATTGTACAGGTATTCAGTGCACAAGAAGTGCAGAACAAAACATTTCACATTTAAATAACACAGTATTAAGTTTAATAAATAAAACTGTCTTTAAAACAGACAACATAAAATAACTGAAGATGAAGTAACCTCAGCTCTAGTTAAACACATACTGTACACAGTAGCACTAACAAAACTGTAATAAATTGTGTTAAAAACAGACAACATGAAGAAATAAAGATGAACTAACCTCAATTCCAGTCAGAACAATAAATAAAAACTAACGTAAATCAAAACCACCTATTCGCTTCTCTCGCTCAACTTCGTCGTGTGCGGAGTGAGCTCTGATTGGTTAACATCTTTATCCCGCTCAGCTTAGCTGTAAATGCCCGGTGTGCTGTGTCAGCTCTGATTGGTTAACATATTAAAATCATGCGCACAAGAATGTGAACAAAAATCTAAATAAATTAATAGACAAAATTGCAGCCTTACGCGGTTTAGAAATTGCATGTGCTTAAATAGCAATTTTTTTTTTGCAGTTGCGATTAATTGCTCAGCCCTACACGACAGTAGTTTGACACAATCAATAGTTTGATTGCGGTGTTTACATGTTTACACTCGGAGAGCAGCATCTACAGTGGATCTTTCAGTCTATAATAGTGTAATGAAGTTAACGTGCTGTAAACTCAGTTCTAATCACTCTGACTAAGGTCTGTCTGTAAACACTGAAAGAGTACTGCTGACGAAACGAACTAACTTCACCATCTGAATAAACAAACAAACACCACTCATCGCTCACTTACCGAATCTGTAGAGACAGGACAATCAACATGAACTGGTTTCATGAACTTGTTTTGGCAACACAACGTGGCTCTCTCTGCCGTGTGAACACTGTAACAGGTACAAACAGCCTTCGAAGCTATCGTGCATATTAATTAAGTTGCGCCGCATACACAATAGAGCGCGCTGATTGGTTTGAACCAAGTCTTTCTCTTGAATCAATGCTGCACACTCAGAGACGTCACGATGTACTTGCCTGTACAGACATTCACTCTCCACGCAAGGATCTAATCGGCGTGACGCAGCTTTAAAAATTTGTTTAACACCGGAAGAACGAATTTGCTTGAAATAACACAAAAACATCCAATTTTCACTGTTTAGTGAGATATAATAGTGTCCTCATAGTGTTTATAGCAGCACGGGACACATATATGACATGTGTTTTGGTGTTTCGTGACCCTTCAAAATCAGTGATCTTCAATATCCGTTATTTAATATCCATTATTTAATATCCGTTATTTTATGGTAATTTCTGTAATTTAATATCAGTTATTTTACGGTAATTTCTGCAATTTAATATCCGTTATTTTACGGTAATTTCTATCATTTAATATCCGTAATTTTATGCTAATTTCTGTAATTTAATATCCGTTATTTTACGGTAATTTCTGCAATTTAATATTCATTATTTTACGGTAATTTCTGTCATTTAATTTCCGTTATTTAATATCCGTTATTTTACGGTAATTTCTGTCATTTAATATTCGTTAT
>CAIGQQ010002327.1:2325389-2342581 GCA_903798035.1 Danio albolineatus | reverse complement strand
GATGGACATGGTCAGCAGCAATACTCAGGTAGGCTGTGGTGTTGACACGATGCTCAATTGGTACTAATGGACCCAAAGTGTGTCAAGAAAATATCCCCGACGCCATTACACCACCACCAGCCAGAAACGTTCATACAAGGCAGGATGGATCCATGCTTTCATGTCAAATTCTGATGCTCCCATCCGAATGTGGCAGCAGAAATGGAGCCTCATCAGACCAGGCGACGTTTCTCCAATCTTCTACTGTCCAGTGTTGGTGAGCCTGTGTGAATTGTAGCCTCAGGTTTCCTGTTCTTAGCTGACAGGAGCGGCACCCGGTGTGGTCTTCTGCTGTTGTAGCCCATCCGCCTCAAGGTTGGCCGTGTTGTGCGTTCAGAGATGCTCTTCTGCAGACCTTGGTTGTAACGAGTGCTTATTTGAGTTACTGTTGCCTTTCTATCAGCTGGAACCAGTCTGGCCATTCTCCTCTGACCTCTGGCATCAACAAGGCATCTGCACCCACAGAACTGCCGCTCACTGGATATTTCCTCTTGTTCGGACCATTCTCAGTAAACCCTAGAGATGGTTGTGCGTGAAAATCCCAGTAGATCAGCAGTTTCTGAAATACTCAGACCAGCCCGTCTGGCAGCAACAACCATGCCACGTTCAAAGTCACTTAAATCAGCTTTCTTCCCCATTCTGATGCTCAGTTTGAGCTGCAGCAGATCGTCTTGACCATGTCTACATGCCTAAATGCATTGAGTTGCTGCCATGTGATTGGCTGATTAGAAATTTGCGTTAACAAGCAGTTGGACAGGTGTACCTAATAAAGTGGCCGGTTTGTGTATATTTATTTGCTATTGCTGAGCATGACCTAATACTATTTCTCTACACTGAAAGAACCAATTCTTTATATGCAAAGCACTCAATTTTCAGGACATCAGTAACCTGACAGCAAACATTCATGCCCATGATGCCTTGACCGACAGGTAGAGCGCTGTGAGTGATCGTAAGCTGGCAGGATCTTCAATTCCCGCTTGTCAGATGATTGGCTGTTTTGGTTACTTGCCATCTGATTATCAATAAAACTGACGGCTTGGGAATAAGTGAGCATTAATCCTATAAGGCAAAACTCCAGCAGGTCAAAGAGCCAGTATTAGCAGCTCCATTAACATTCAACCAAGACCACTGCACCAAAAATAATCAAATAAATAAACAACGCAGGACTTTAAACTGTTCATTCATTCATTTTCTTTTCACAAAACCCACAGAATGGTATTAGTTGTCCTGAAATAAAGCAAAGTAGAAACAGCCAGAGTAGAAAACAGCGACTTCACACAGCAATGAATACATCCGGATGTGTCAAGTATGGACAAAGCCCTTGCTCCATGTCTTAGGGGGACAAGGTGACCGGAGGAACTACAGAGCAAACGGCATGCATTCACAGGTGGAGAGGAGACTGATGTCTAACAGAAGCTGAAGCCACCAGGGACGAGGAGTGAAAATGAGGAAGGCATTGAGCTTCAGTCCCTGCAGAGCATCTGTCCGGCACACTGACGCTCACACACCGCAAACAGCAGACAGGAGCTTCAGAAATCCACTACACTGAACCAACGACCTCAAACATCCACTACAAGTCAAAACTAAAGGCTTGAACATCACACCAAGCGCAATAACTATAAATATGTCTGCTTCCTCGCTGATGAATCATTATAAATGTGTTGATTTTTAGTTTGTGCTTTTCATTCACTGAAAAAAAAAAATTAATTGGATTTACATTTTTTTTTAAGGTTAAGGGTTTAAAGATTTGAACATTACTATATTTAATTTGTTTGTTTAAATGCAGTCCATATAAATATATATTAGTTTGCAACCAGTTACTTTAAACAAATGTAGTAAACCAATCAATAATTTTTTTCTTAAGTGTTCTGCATTACCCCATTGTAACCAGCAGATGTCCTCAGTGTGCTAATAGCGATTCTGACCAGTGAATCCAGCTCGTGTAATGTTTCTTAAAAACTTTATTAATCTAATCGAACGAATTTAGTAATTTAAAGTGTTGTGCAATTAAAAAAACAAAATGTTTTCCCTATACAAAAGAGTAAATAAAAAGAGTCAATAAGTGGTACTTTTATTTTCATACTTCAATATATGCACCGCTAGTGTTTTTCAGCCAATGATGAACTTCCGGTAAAAGCTTTATGTGACTATTTTTAATTTCATAAGGTTCCTTTTACAGCATTGACATGGTAATGTTATTCAAATATAATCAGCTAAATAAACTTAAGGATCCATTTGGTTGTTAAAGAGTAAAAAGAGACGAAATGCCGTTTAAACACAGGCACCGTAATTAGCGACAGGCTAGTGGAGAAATTCCATTGAAAATAGAGGGGTAAAATTAATTTCCATATTTTAAAGACATGGCACGGAAAAATATTTTTTAATGCAGTGCTTCTTGTTTAGTCTGAGACCCACTTTATATCAGATCTCAGACAGGCAGTGAAGATTGCTGGTTTTTAAAAAAAAAAATCAGATCTTAAATGGCGATTTTGTATGGGAGCCAGAAGCCCAGGGGCTGGCGGACTGAATTTAAAAGTCTGTGTGCATATAGCCCATTTGCTAGTCTGGCTAGTCAGATGTAATTTTTTGACATGACTTTAAAAAAAATTATTAACCTAGTTGTTTTTAAAGCAATTACCTTACTTTAAAAAGTAAGTAAACTCATCGGCTTGAAATTAGTAATTAAATAAATGAATTAAGTCGACTTAACGCTTACAACAGGTTTACTCACCTTTTTTGTAAGGTAGCTAACCTCTTTTTACAGTGAATTCTGCAATGTATAGTACAACTTATTAAAGTAAATAATCTGAGAATTTGAAGTATTAATTAAGAGAGTTATTTCTCTCACTAAAATGTTACCATAATTATTTTTTTTATGTACAGCAATAGCAATAACTCAAAGAAGAACACTTCTCAGCTTCTCTACATTTATATCCTTTATTATGTGTGGGGTTGATTAAAATGTGGGTTTGAGCAATAAGATCGATAAGGTTTGTTCAAATTCATTCATTCATTCATTCATTTTCTTTTCGGCTTAGTCCCTTTATTAATCTGGGGTCGCCACAGCGGATTGAACCGCCAACTTATCCAGCATTTGTTTTACGCAGCGGATGCCCTTCCAGCCACAACCCATCTCTGGGAAACACATTCATACATTCTTATTCACACACATACACTATGGACAATTTAGCTTACCCAATTCACCTGTACCGCATGTCTTTGGACTGTGGGGGAAACCGGAGCACCCGGAGGAAACCCACGCAACCACGGGGAGAACATGCAAACTCCACACAGAAATGCCAACTGGCCTAGCCGGGGATCGAACCAGCGACCTTCTTGCTGTGAGGCGAACGCGCTACTCACTACGCCACCGTGGCGCCCCGGTTTGTTCATATATGGAGTAAAATTAATGTAATTTGGAGCAGTTATTATACACTCCCTGACAATAGTCTTGTCGTCGATCCCAGTTGTAAGAGCGATAAATAATAGCTTTGACTTCTAGTTGATCGTTTGGAAAAGTGGCTGAAGATCGTTTTTCCCATGAATCATCTGTTGAGCTGCATCCCAATCATCACCAATACTGCAGAAGACCTACTGGAACCCGCAATTACCCAAGATTCTCACACAAATCAGTAAAGTTTGGTGAAGGAACAATCATGGTTTGGGGTTACATTCAGTATGGGGGCGTGCGAGAGATTTGCAGAGTGTCTGCAACATCAACAGCCTGAGGTATCAAGACATCTGTGCTGCCCATTACATTACAAACCACACGAGAGGGCAGATTCTCCAGCAGGATAGCGCTCCTTCTCATACTTCAGCCTCCACATCAAAGCTCCTGAAAGCAGAGAAGCTCCAGGATTGGCCAGCCCAGTCACCAGACATGAACATTAAAGAAAATGAGTTTATCCATAAAGCTGTATGTCTCCTAGGTCAAAACAGACGTAAATGCAGCATTTAGACGGTTGGACTGATATTAATAGTTTCTGATATATAAAAAAGTCTTTTAGAAACCACAAAAAAATAAATAAATAAATCTCTCAGCAAAGCTATTTACAGGATAAAGTAAAAGCTTGCAGCAGAAGTGCTTTTGGTCTCCTGTTGACACTTTGACCTTGGCCAGAACGAGGCCCAGCGGCCAATCAGGAGCAGCACTGAAGGACAAATAGGAAACTCAGCTTCACTTTTCTTCCTGTTGCCAGTCAGAGTCTTATTGTCAATCTTTCCCTCTCGCTGTACAAGTGCTGGAGTTTATGGCGAATCGGGCTCTTCTCACACTGTTAATCTGCACTTCAGAGCTGCTGTCGGCTCTCAGAGGGCCCTTAAGGGCTGTATATAAGCTTCACTAGTCTCACATTCAGTCGGAATCATGATAAAGGGTGTGAGGTCTTTTAAAAACGCCTAAAAAAAGTGTCTTAACGAGGAAAAGTGAAGATGATGGTGTCCATTTTAACTTTTCCATTTGGCTGATGGGAAGAAGAAACACTGTGAATACTAAATCAGTGAATCGCTAACTGAAGACTCACTCTGAGCAGATCATTTGAATCAGTGAATCAGCTCTGAGCAGATCATTTGAATCAAAGAATCACTAACTAGAGACTCACTCTTAGCAGATAATTTGAATCAGTGAATCATTAACTAGAGACTTACTCTGAGCGGATCATCTGAATCATTGAGTCACTAACTGGAGACTCGCTTTGAGCAGATCATTTGAACCAGTGAATCACTAACTGGAGACTCACTCTGAGCGGATCATTTGAATCAATGAACCACTGACTGGAGACTCGCTCTGAGCAGATTATTTGAATCAGTGAATCAGCTCTGAGCAAAATATTTGAATCAAAGAATCACTAGCTAGAGACTCACTCTTGACAGATCTTTTGAATCAGTGAATAATAACTAGAGACTCATTTTGAGCAGATCATTTAAAATCAGTGAATCACTAACTGGAGACTCGCTCTGAGAAGATCATTTGAATCAGTGAATCATTAACTGGAGACTCACTCTGAGCGGACCATTTAATTCAATGAACCACTAACTGAAGACTTGCTCTGAGTGAATCATTTGATTCAATAAATCACTACCTGAAGACTCGCTCTGAGCGGATCATCTGAATCAGTGAGTTACTAACTGGAGACTCGCTCTGAGCGGATCATCTGAATCAGTGAGTTACTAACTGGAGACTCACTCTGAGCAGATCAATTAAATCAGTGAATCATAACTGAAAACCCACTCTGAGCAGATCTTTTGAATCAGTGAGTCACTAACTGAAGACTCGCTCTGAGCAGTTCATTTGAATCAGTGAATCATAACTGAAAACCCACTCTGAGCAGATCATTTGAATCAGTGAGTCACTAACTGAAGACTCGCTCTGAACAGATCATTCAAATCAATGAACCACTAACTGAAGACTCGCTCTGAGCGGATCATCTGAATCAGTGAGTCACTAACTAGAGACTTGCTTAGAGCGGATCATTTGAATCAGAGAATCCCCAACTGGAGACTCACTCTGAGCAGATCATTTAAATCAGTGAATCGTAACTGTAGACTCGCTCTGAGCAGTTCATTTGAATCAGTGAATCATAACAGTACACTCGCTCAGAGCAGTTCATTTGAATCAATGAACCTCTAACTGAAGACTCGCTCTGAGCAGCTCAATTGAATCAGTGAACCATAACTGGAGACTCGTTCTGAGCAGATCATTTGAATCAGTGAATCATAACTGAAGACTCATCTGAATAAGTGAGTCACTAACTGAAGACTCGCTTTGAGCAGTTCATTTGAATCAGTGAATCATTAACAGAATCACCCACTCATTCAGTTTTCTTGACTCTATTAGAGTTGAAATTACACCGCTAACTTTGCAGTGCATAATATCATCAATACCATGCAGCGTCACCGCCTGAAATACTTGGTGGCACCGGTGCAACTTTTACTGCCTGAAGCCCTGCATATATACCTTATATACATAAATGTGCGTTCTGATATAAATATATAAAGCGCAGAATCTCTTGAGATGAAAGTGAATATTCCAGAGGGCTGTCTGCTTGTAGGCTCTGATGTCTGGATATAAGTCTCAGTCGTCAGCGTGTTCAGAAGAGACTGACAGTGAGCGTCACTGCTGGAGATGTGAAGCAGTGCTGATGTGCATGAAGAGGAGCACAGAGGCAGTTCAGTGAATGTGTGGAGCACTGCTGCCCCCTGCTGACCGACACTCTGACCACTCTGTGTTCTCATATACAGTTGAAGTCAGAATTAGAACAGAACGCTCCTGTCAGTTTTTTTCCTTTGTCAAATATTTGCCAAATGATGTTGAACAGATTCAGGAATTGTTCACAGTATTCCCTATAATATTTATTCTTCTGGAGAAAATCTTATTTGTTTTATTTCAGCTAGAATAAAAGCAGGTTTAATTGTTTTAAACCCATGTTAAAGTCAATATTATTAGCCCCCTTAAGCAATATTAGTGTTGGATTGTCTAAAGAATAAACCACTGTTATATAATGGCTTGCCTAATTACCCTAATTCCCCTAGCTAAGCCTTTAAATGTCACTTTAAGCTGAATACTAGCATCTTAACTAGTAAAATATTACGTACTGTTGTCATGACCAAGACAAACAGACATTAGTGTGTAAAAAAAAGAAAGAAAAAAAAGAGTTATTAAAAGCGATTAGGTTTAAAAACGTGTTGAAAACAATCTTCTCTCTGTTAAACATCACTTGGGAAATATCTGAAGAAGACTTTCACAGCACGGCTAATAATCTTGTCTTGAACGGTTTGTGGAAAAATATATGAAAATGCTTTTTTCAGACTAAAACATAAGTGTTACTCAGCCTTTAAAATTTTTCAATTGTAAGATTTGCAAAATAAATACATTAGAATATGTCCTGATCGTTTTTTTCAGATTTCCGCAGATTTTAAGCCCATCGATTCGGTTTATTTACTTGTGTAAATGTGTGTAAATTTATATTTATTCAGTTTTTAAATTAATTTCAGTATTAATATTGACTAATGTGAAAATATCCATATGATTTATTGACAATACAGTTTGTAAAGTACTATTTTCTGTCTTTTAGTAGAGATTTTATATGAGAGACTTGCTTTGTTTACTAAATAAAGTGGATCTAACTGAATTTGCATTGTGAACATTTAATACAAGTTAAAAAGGTATTACTTTTTATTTCATATATTATGGTTTTAGTTATGATACTCCCTATACTATTATGATACTCATTCCGCATAAATCCGCAGATTTTTAAAAAAATTCTGTGCAGAAATAGCAAAAAATGTCTGCAGATTCCGTCTGGCCCTAGTAATGACTATCATGTATGTTTAGCATGATTTATAAAATAAAGCCACTAAAATGTTTTCAATAGACTACAACGCCCAAAAAGTATTAAATATTAAGAACAATAGTTGCTAATTAATGTATTTTTAATAATATGTGTCATCTTAATGACTTTTAGACTTCGTCATTGTCCTTCAAAACATTACGTTTAAATATACACACACCGGCCACTTTATTAGGTACACCTTACTACCAGGTTGGTCCCCCTTTTGCTTTCAGAACTGCCTTAATCCTTCGTGGCGTAGATTCAACAAGGTACTGGAAATATTCCTCAGAGATTTTGCTCCATATTGACATGATAGCATCACGCAGTTGCTGCAGATTTGTCGGCTGCACATCCATGATGCGAATCTCCCGTTCCACCACATCCCAAAGGTGCTCTATTGGATTGAGAACGCGTGACTGTGGAGGCCATTTGAGTACAGTGAACTTATTGTCATGTTCAAGAAACCAGTCTGAGATAATTCACTCTTTATGACATGGTGCGTCATCAATGTTGTTGATGGCAAATTCTGACCCGACCATCCAAATGTCGAAGCAGAAATGGAGACTCATCAGACCAGGCGACGTTTCTTCAATCTTCTATTGTCCCATTTTGGCTCGGTGGATATTTTCTCTTTTTCAGACGATTCTCTGTAAACCCTAGAGATGGTTGTGCGTGAAAATCCCAATAGATCAGCAGTTTATGAAACACTCAGACCAGCCCGTCTAGCACCAACAACCATGCCACGTTCAAAGTCACTTAAATCACCTTTCCTCTCCATTCTGATGCTCGCTGTGAACTGCAGCAGATCGTCTTGACCATGTCTACATGCCTACATGCATTAAGTTGCTGCCATGTGATTGGCTGATTAGAAATTTGCATTAACAAACAGTTGGACAGGTGTACCTAATAAAGTGGCCAATGAGTGAATCTGTACACTGAATGTTTTGCAAAAAAAAATTGGAATAAAAAATTGGCACTGCAATGTTGTTGTAATTTCAGCTTTCATGTTTTCAATTTCAGTTTTAAACATAGCATTACAATAAATGACAATTTATTTAAAAAAAATATTAACATTTATTTTCATTTACTTTTTCATTCATTATTTTTCATTTATTATTTTTTTTAATTTTAAGTAGATAATTAATTTCATTAAATTCATTCATTCATTAATTTTCTTTTCAGAACCGCCAAATTATCCAGCTTATGTTTTACGCAGCGGATGCCCTTCCAGCTGCAACCCATCTCTGGGAAACATCCACACACACTCATTAACACTCACATTTCCAATTTATCCTACCCAATTCACCTGTATCACGTGTTTGGACTTGTGGGGGAAACCGGAGCACCCAGAGGAAACCCACACCAACACGGGGAGAACATGAAAACTCCACACAGAAACGCCAACTGACCCAGCCGAGGCTCAAACCAGCGACCTTCTTGCTGTGAGGCGAACGTGCAACCCACCATGCCACAGATTTCTTTATTTCAGCCTTCAAAAGCGAAACACTACAGAGGGAATCAAATTTAAACATGCTCTGTTTGTCAAGCGCAGGCAGGCCTGATTTCACACCATTTAAAAAACGCTTAACTTTTGCCTGAAAGGTCAAAAATAAAGAGTCTGATATGACGGAGAGAGAAAGAGACACAGATACATATTCCTGGAAGGGATTTTGTGGAGCTCTGGGCTTAATCTGCTTTACCCACCCTGAAGCAGTCGCTCTAATCCACCTGCTTTATACGTTTAGCTTATTTGTATTCATCTAAAAACTCTGTGAACAGCAGGTCTGCAGAATAGAGCCGGGCAACAATGGCTGATGCTCAGGTGGCTGAAGCTGACCAGAAAAATACAGCAGATGGTGAACACCAGACTCTTCTGCACGCGCTCATATAGGGAGGATTAACAGGAAAACTAAGCATATCAATAACACTGACATCATGATTTTTTTAACAACCTGCATTTTGCATGTAAAACCACTTTTGTTGCGATTCACGATTCAACTCATGGGCGACACGGTGGCGCAGTAGGTCGCTGGTTTGAGCCTCGGCTGGGTCAGTTGGCATTTCTGTGTGGAGTTTGCATGTTCTCCCAGTGGTTGCGTGGGTTTCCTCCGGGTGCTCCGGTTTCCCCCACAAGTCCAAAGACGTGGTACAGGGGAATTGGGTGAGCTAGATTGTCCATAGTGTATGTGTGTGAGTGTGAGTGTGTATGAGTGTTTCCCAGAGATGGGTTGCGGCTGGAAGGGCATCCACTGCGTAAAACAAATGCTGGATAAGTTGGTGGGTCATTCCGCTGTGGCGACCGCGTAATAATAAATGGAATGAGACAGAAAAAAAAATGAATGAATGAAGTTGAAGGTTCATTTCGCTGTGGCAACCCCGGATTATTAAAGGGACTGAGCTGAAAAGAAAATAAATGAATGAAGTTGGCGGTTCATTCCGCTGTGGCGACCCCAGATTAATAAAGGGACTAAGCCGAAAAGAAAATGAATGAATGAATGAAGTTGGCGGTTCATTCCACTGTGGCGACCCCAGATTAATAAAGGGACTAAGCCAAAAAGAAAATGAATGAATGAAGTTGGCGGTTCATTCCGCTGTGGCAACCCCGGATTAATAAAGGGACTAAGCCAAAAAGAAAATGAATGAATGAATGAAGTTGGCGGTTCAATCCGCTGTGGCAACCCCGGATTAATAAAGGGACTAAGCCGAAAAGAAAATGAACGAATGAAGTTGGCGGTTCATTCCGCTGTGGCAACCCCAGATTAATAAAGGGACTAAGCCGAAAAGAAAATGAATGAATGAAGTTGGCAGTTCATTCTGCTGTGGCAACCCCGGATTAATAAAGGGACTAAGCCGAAAAGAAAATGAATGAATGAATGAAGTTGGCGGTTCATTCCGCTGTGGCAACCCCGGATTAATAAAGGGACTAAGCCGAAAAAGAAAATGAATGAATGAAGTGGGCAGTTCATTCTGCTGTGGCAACCCCGGATTAATAAAGGGACTAAGCCGAAAAGAAAATGAATGAATGAATGATTTATCTCATGAATTGCTTTACGATTTTGATTTCAGAATCTAATTTTCACACTATAATTTTTTTAACAAACTCAGGCATGTCTATGAAAGCCCGATCCCGTTAGTTAATAAAAAAATAAAAGGTTATTTTATATATTATAATTCTGAGAAATAAAGTCGCAGTTGCGTGATATAAAGTCAGAAGAGCCCCCCAGGGGTGTGTCCTCTCCCTTCTGCTCTAATCTCTGTACACAAATGACTACACCTCAAAGGACTCCTCTGTCAAGCTCCTAAAGTTTGCAGATGACACCACCCTTATCGGCCTCATTCAGGACGGTGACGAGTCTGCTTACAGACAGGAGGTTAAGGAGCTGGCTATCTGGTGCAGTCACAACAACCTGGAGCTCAACACGCTCAAAACAGTGGAGATGATAGTGGACTTCAGGAGAAACCCCCCTGCTCTCCCCCCACTGAGCATCATGGACAGCACTGTGGCAGCAGTGGAGTCATTCAGGTTCCTGGGCACCACCATCTCTCAGGACCTGAAGTGGGACACTCACATTGACTCCATTGTCAAAAAAGCTCAACAATGGCAGCTGAGGAAGTTCAACCTTTCAAAGGAGCTTCTGAAACAGTTTTACAACTCCATCATTTAATCAGTCATCTGCACTTCAGTAACTTTCTGGTTTAACTCAGCCAAATCTGACCTTCGAAGACTACGTCGAATAGTTGGGACTGCTGAGCGAATCATTGGTACAACCCTCCCCACTCTCCAAGAACTGTACTTATCCAGAGCGAGCAGAAGGGCTGCCAGAATCACCCTGGACCCCTCACACCCAGCACACTGCCTCTGTGAACTGTTACCTTCTGGTGGACGCTACAGAGCACTGCGCACCAGAACAGCCCGACACAGAAACAGTTTCTTCCCTCAGGCGATCCATCTCATGAACACTTGATGATGATAATCGTGGAACCAACATCACTACTTGCTATACACTCTCACACACATACACTTATTTAACAACACACTTTACATGCCAATCTGCACATAACAGCTGCACATATAACGCTGTATATAGTAATACACCTGTACATACACTCAGGGCCGGATTATCCAATGGGCATTCTGGGCACAGGCCCAGGGGCCCGTGCGTACTTGGGGCCCCTGCAAGAGGGGGGGAAAAAAGGCAATTTTGGAGCGTCTATTTAGGCTAAGTGGAAATAGCGCACCTCGTTGGAATAAGCTATTGACGCGGTTTCCGCCCATCAGCGTATGGTTGGCAGAGACAAGATAACTAGAGAGCGCATTTTATAGTAGCGTGAGTGGCGTAGCTCGTAGAGCGCATTGTAAGATGTTTTGACGCGATCCATCGTCAAGCCGGTTCGAATACACCATCTGCTGAACTCATGCAGTTTTTCTCTCTTCCCATAACAGATTGGAAATACATTCATTTTTAATAGTAAAGAAACTTTAACAAAAAAATTTAATAATGAAAATGTGATAAAAAGTCACTATGGCTCGTCGGTATTTAATAATGTTTAGCCTAATTCAAATGTGTATAAACAGCATCTAAACAGTTATTTTCCACAAAGTGGCCACGATAAAAGGTTTAATTGACACTATGGCCGGGTGTACAGTCAATATATGGTGTAGATGGCTTGTGAAATCGATTAGTTTTATTATTATACATTTTTTAACACAGGGACAAAGTAGGGCCGCGTCTGTGAGATTTGAAGGAGTTTTATTTTGTAAATACGGATAAAGCAGCCTTGATATTCAGGTTTTCTAGTTGCATTTGTGTATTATTCATTTCGTTATGATTTAATTCTGTATCATCAGACCATGACAGAAGCCGATCTATCATGACAAACATGCGTTAGCGGCAACAGTATTTGTGTTCAGGTCAGTTTTTAGCTCTCTACCGTAATACGCAGTGTATGAGCGACCGCAGAAATACATTGGCAGCTAGAATAGACGGCACGTCTTGATAAAGATGCCTCCCTCTCTGTAAAATCATATTGGTTAGAACGATACATTTCCTCTTTGCAAATAATGGCTAATGTAACGTTATCACATATAACTATCATTTAAATTGTCAGAAAATCACTCCATGTATAAAAAGCACGCAGATTTGTTCTTTCTCTTTTAAACTAAACCGACTGCTGTCATTGGTCAAGCGCGCGGGACTGCAGATCAGAAATAACGCGCGCTGAATTGAGCTGTGTAGTAGTAGTGGTCTCGTAGATCAAAATTAGTGGACAAGTGGATTAGTAGACGCAAGAGAAAGAGGAGAGAAGGCATATTTATAGAGGCATGTATACACACCTTTGGTAACGTTATACTGTATGAGCAAACTAGCATTAACCAGGCAGAGGAGGCTAGCGCAGCACAGACTGGATTCATCATAGACCTATCAGAGAGCTCGAGAGAGAGAAAGGCCCTGAAGAGGAGATATACCTATACAGGAGGGGATAAGAGGTATAGTGTGATTTTGGACACTTTTAGGTTTATAATCAAGTTGACCTCTGCTGTTTGCCCACCCTTCATCGCGAGGAGAGTAGAGGAGTAAGAGACAGTAAATCATTAATAAGTGCGTGTATTATGGAAGACTGGAGAGGCATTATGTGTTACATGCCATGCCAATAATATGCTTTATAAGTTTGTATAAGTTACACATTAAAAATACCCTTAAAAATTAATTATTTATATATATATATACATACATACATATATATATATTTAGTACCGCTTCAATTAACTTGAACATGTATACTAAAAAACATTAATTTTCACTAGTTTTATTAGGATTATTTTTCAAAGTATGTTTTAAATGCTTAAAAAATAAGTTAAATCTTTGTAAACTATAAATATATGCACTATATATTATTTATTTTAATTAATTTTATAAAGAAAATATTATATTATTCTTATTTTTCAATTCAACTATAGGGGTGCGGCCAGGTAGGGGGCCCTATAAGACAATGTGCCCAGGGGCCTCTGAGTTCTTAATCCGGCCCTGCATACACTTGTCCATTTGTATATTTGCATTTAACACTTACTTCTATTTTTAAATATATTTATTATCTGTTTTTTGTCCTGTCTCTGTAATTCTGTTGCACTGTAGAAGCTCTGTCACTAAAACAAACTCCTCATATGTGTGAACATACCTGGCAATAAAGCTCTTTCGGATTCTGATTCTTTGATGAAGCTGTTCCAGAGCGATACACAGGAAAATGACCACTAGGTGTCACTGTAGAGACGGGTTTCGAAGCTTCGACTGTTTCAGTGTTTTATGAAGCCTCGCTTTGCCCACCACTAAATACTAACATTGAAACCAGTGAAGTCGTAAAAAGCACATGCAGTAAACGGCAGTAGCATCTGTTCTGTTTCTTTTATGATTCTTTGACACTTGTTTCCCATCAAAGCTGGAATTGAACAGCTCTGGTCACTTGACTGTGTAAATAAAGTACGACAGGCTCTACTTTCATGTAAAACACAATAGAAAATACATCTAATGTGACCAGCAGAATTAAGATAGCTTTAAATAAAATAAACGTTTAATTGGACAACAACTTAAAGGTAGGTGTGTATGCAAGTATAAAAAATATGATCGTTTCCATAACGTCAGTCGTTTCTAAAATAAATAATTAATATTCTCCTATTCGCACTTGTATTAGTGGCTAACTGTGAACTTTTTATATTGTTGAAATGATGACTGTTAATGTCTAGATTGTTATATTATTATCCTGCGTCATTCTAATCTGCAGGTGAACTAAACAGATGACTCAGTTCAGACTCACACGAGCAAATACGCGAGTCTTTTCCTGTGAAATAATTATGTTGTGTCTGTGCTCTTACCAGTCCCTCAATCTGGATCTGCTTGACAGGAGAATCCAGTGTTTTTCCATTCTGCGTTTCTTTACGGGATGCCATTATTATTATCTTTATGCGCGCCGGGGATTCAAGAATCCAAAACACCGTTACACGAGCGGCTTCCGGTGAGTCGCTTGCGACGAGTGAACCATTCATCAGAATCGAATCTTTTTAATGAGTGAAGCGACACTAAAACCAGACTTTATTATGATTTATTGATAACAGCCTGAATGCAGTGTCCTACTTTATTATATAACAAAGCATTTCACATGTCTTAACAAGAAGGACTAAAAAAGATGAACAAAGAAAGAAAAACTGAAAAAGATGGTATGTAATTATTCATTCATTCATTCATTTTCTTGTCGGCTTAGTCCCTTTATTAATCTGGGGTCACCACAGTGCAATGAACCACCAACTTATCCAGCATATGTTTTACACAGCAGATGCCCTTCCAGCTGCAACCCATCTCTGGGAAACATCCATACACACTCAATACACACAAATACACTATGGACAATTTAGCCTACCCAATTCACCTATGCCACATGTCTTTGGACTGTGGGGGAAACTGGAGCACCCGGAGGAAACCCACGCAACCACGGGGAGAACATGCAAACTCCACACAGAAATGCCAACTGACCCAGCCGAGGCTTGAACCAGTGACCTCCTTGCTGTTAGGCGAACATGCTACCCACTACGCCACCATGGCACCCAGTACATAAGTATACATTTACTTTTACGAAACGCAAGTTCCAAGACAAATGGACCCCCTTTATTAATCACTTTGAAGAACTCCCTGACCTGTAGAATAAATGTATTTATTTATTGTATTTTTTTGTGCGTGTGTTATTTCTGTTCTTTGGATGTTACCAAACTCTAAATGTCAAATGATGACATATTGACTAAAAATGTGACTATGTATTGCCTCACTGTTAACGGTGATATATCTGGAAGGTTTTGTGATTCAAGAGGATATGACCATTTTTTTTTTATTATTATTATTGACTTATTGTCACGGATTGGCCAGGCTCTCCTGGCACTCATTCACCCAGAGCACTGTCACCTGAGTTCTAATCAACGCACAGCTGTTTCCCATCACAGAGCACCTATAAAGACCCAGTCCTCACAACACTCAGTGTCCGGGCTCGTTTGCACGAAAGCGGACTCTGAGTGTTTCCCCGGCATAGCCAGCACGCCAATCTCTGATATCTGTACTTACCAGTCTCTCTGTTTCCTCGTAGTTCATCCGGTTCCCCGAGTCTCCAGTCTGTGGTCCTGTCATCATCTGTCTGTCTTCAGTCAAGTTATCTGGTGTGTGTGTTGTCCATCCTCCTCTTGTCTTCCCTCCATCCTGAAAAAGTTAAGGACTGTTAACAACCAACACTTCCCGCATCCTCCTGGCTCTTCCTTTGTGTGTTACATGTTGTCAAAATAAACTCACCATAACGTTTCACTTACCTCCGATCTCCGTCTGCTTCATAACACTTATTTATTAGTATTAATATATTTTATATATATGAGCAATTCCAGCGTTATGGATGTGACGTTTGCAGTAAAAACTCAAAACATAAACGCACAGATAAGGTATATGTTAACATTATATTGACACATCTGTTTACATCTTCCAAAACAAATATACACAGAGTTATGGGATTAAAACGAGAAATGTATGAGAGATGTCTGTCAGTGTTAAAGTGCACATTTTTCTTGTGTGTGTGTGTATGTATGTATGTATATATGTGTGTGTATATATATATATATATATATATATATATATATATATTTATATATATTTATATATATATATATATTTATATATATTTATATGTTAGTTACATCACAATTTTCATTTTTTTAAATCCCTAGTTGTATTTAAAAGTAAAGTTATGCTGAATAAAAAGTTGACATGTTATTTAATATATGTGGCTAAGAAATAGCTATTAAGTTTTTGTTTTGTTTTTTGGTGGAGCCAGTGCTGGATAGTTTCCAAATATTGGTCTAGGTCAATTTTAAATAGATCAAAAATGTTTAGAGCCACTAAACTTCTGTTTGTGAATATGAAACTTGGATAATAGAATACACAGATTAATTATATACACATTTTCTTTCAAGTTCTTTAGAATCGTCAAACAACCCAAATAAATTATCTTTAAAAGAAAAGGAAAAGTCACTCATAATACAAGATTGAATAAACAAACATAAGACATAAACGAGATTGATTCTGAAGAAGAACGAAATGAACACTTCGAAAGAATCGATTCGCAGAAATGATTCACTAGAACGTCCAGCTACTATAGCAGTCCATAGAAACAGGAACTATGTTAGCAGTTCCCAAAATGACTTAAAATAGTTCTCTTAGATTGTTATTTAACAACAACTGACTAAACATGATTATTACTTGTAGTCATAATAAACTGAGTGTTGTTTTTATTTATTAGATTAACAGGGTCTTTATTTAACACCCGCTTTGCTGGTTTCCACACGACACGTGTTTGCTGTAACCACACTCTCCCCATGCTGATGGCGTGAGCGTCGACTGATTTGTTGACATGTTTTCATAAGTGTCGATCTCTACGTGTGCGGATTTACTGATATTATTATTATACTTTATTTGATATTCCGTTCATTTTACTGTATGTAACGTTACGAGAAGTTCAGCATGAAGATAAAGCGGCAGAAACACGCGAAGAAAACCATCAGTTTTTATAAATATAACTTCTCCTTCAGGGAACCCTTCCAGGTATTAATCGACGGCACGTTTTGTCAGGCGGCGTTAAAGAATAAGATTCAAATCAAAGAGCAGTTGCCGAAATACCTGATGGGGGAGATTCAGCTCTGCACCACAAAGTAAGTCAAATCGTTATATTGAGGTAAAGTTTGTTTTATATCCGCACATTTGTCCATTTTAATGACCCCTGTATTGTTTACCACACTATATT
>CAIGQQ010002327.1:2301368-2319672 GCA_903798035.1 Danio albolineatus | reverse complement strand
TGACTTTACTCTTCAAAAGTGAGTAAACCTGCTGCTTTTAAAGCGATAAGTTGACTCTACTTTAAAAAATGAGTAAACCTGTTGCTTTTAAAGCGATTAGTTGACTCTAGTTAAATGGTGAGTAAACCTGCTGCTTTTAAAGCAATTAGTTGACTTTACTTTTAAATAGTAAGTAAACTTGTTGCTCTTTAAATGATTAGTTGACTTTAAAAAGTGAGTAAACCTGTTCCTTTTAAAGTGATTAATTGAATTTACTTTTATGGTGAGTAAACCTGTTGCTCTTTAAATGATTAGTTGAATCTACTTTAAAAGAATGAGTAAACCTGTTGCTCTTTAAATGATTAGTTGAATCTACTTTAAAAAATGAGTAAACCTGTTGCTCTTTAAATGATTAGTTGACTTTACTTGAAAAAGTGAGTAAACATGTTGCTCTTTAAATGATTAGTTGAATCTACTTAAAAAATTAAGTAAACCTGTCGCTCTTTAAATGATTAGTTGACTTTACTTACAGTGAGTAAACCTGTCGCTCTTTAAATGATTAGTTGACTTTACTTGAAAAAGGTGAGTAAACATGTTTCTCTTTATATGATTAGTTGACTTTACTTTAAAAAATTAGTAAACCTGTTGCTTTTAAAGCGATTAGTTGACTTTACTTACAGTGAGTAAACCTGTTGCTCTTTAAATGATTAGTTGACTTTAAAGAAATTGAGTAAACCTGTCGTTTTTTTTATTAGTTGACTTTACTTGAAAAAGTGAGTAAACCTGTTGCTTTTAAAGCGATTAGTTGACTTTACTTTTAAATAGTGAGTAAACCTGCTGCTTTTAAAACAATTAGTTGACTTTAAAGTGAGAAAATCAAGTCAACTTATCAGTTCCAAATGACAATGTGTTCACTCACTTTTTTTGGTAAGGTAACTTAGCGATTTAAAGGCAATGGTTTGCTCGCTCTTTAAAAACTTTTTAAAATCGCTTTTTACAGTGTAGGGCTGCATGATATTGGAAAAAAACTGCAATAATTTTTTCTGCAATATATTGCCATATGAGTACAATTTCACCAGACAGATAGCTCTATTTGTAAAAAATGTATCACCTTTGATTGAGGTGATTTTGTAAGATAATGCATCTACATAAAACATAATAAATTCCTTTAGAGATGTCAGCAAAATCTGAATAACACACATATTGCATACTAATATTAATAATACTCTTTTATAAGAATAATTATAAAACAGTGTCAGAATATAATGCTTCTGCTGAAGTTTTTAATTATTTTTCTTGTTCACCAGAAGGTGGCGGTGTGTCTCTGCTCACAGAAATGTAAAATGACATTAAGACAAATTCACATAGTAAAGGCTTAAAAAGTGCTGCATCATTTACCACTTCTCAAATTGGCTAAATGTTATGTAGAAAATGGTACGAGTTGTTTTGGGGTGTTTTGGTCAGAGAACAGGACGACTAGTCTCTCTTTTCATGAATAAAGAGATCTCGCTCTCATTCTGTCTCTGTGAATGTCTGTAACGTCAGACTCTTTGTTAGTTTGATCTATTGGGCTTAAATATAGCCTCTCTATTTTTGTCCTGAATTGGGATGGATGGCTCATTTGTGCAGGTTGCTTGGGAAACAACAAGCAGACGAGACGACATGCAGCTCTACATGATACTCATTTAGGAGAGTTTGAGGACCAGCTTTAACTAAAGTGAGAAGGTTTACCAACACATCGAATAATCCACATGACATCAAAACTTAAAATGCTGACTGAAAAGCACAGTTGTTTGCCAGTGTTGGGAAAAGTTTCTTTTAACACAAAAGGGCAGTATGACGCCAACCAGTTTTATTCCTTTTCACACTAATGATATTTACAGGGACGTATTATAGACAAATAAAATATTTTCATGCAGTTCTTTGTGCAACACCTATTAAATACTATAAAACAATTTAATAGTGTCTATGGTTTGTAATCTAATACATTTTTGTCACCTATCTATCTCTTTTCTGGAGTGGTCAGTTTGCTCATAGTTCACTTTTGGAAGGTGTACTTGTGATGCGGAGCGCTCTGGTTCGAGTCTGGTGAAGCACGATTCCACAAAAGAGATAAAAGCAATGTAAAACCAAGGTAAACTATGCAGTTGTAGTTCACTTTTCTTTTACATTTGCTTTTAAAAACACTATTGGTTGGGTTTAGTTCAGTGGTTCTCTAGCTGATCTGTACGACAAGCCCTGCCGCCTCCCGGATGTGTAGAAGGAGGATGTTTCTCTGAAATGTGCAACAAATACATATTTCTGATCCATCAAAATGTACGCAATGCCCTCTAGTTGTCAACTAAGTACAAAAACTGTGTGCCTTAAGTAACGTTTTGTAAATTGAACAACATACAGACAGCGCCCTCGAGTAGATTTATCATCAGAAACATACAAAAAACTACCCTAAGTAACGTATTCTAAATTAAAAACAATAGAGACAACGCCCTCTTGTGGATTTGTCATCAGAAACATTTTTTAAAAACTACCTAAACGTACTGTAAATTGACAAAAAATATAGACAGCGCCCTCTAGTGGATTTGTCATCAGAAACGTACGAAAGAGTACCGAGTATTATAAATTGACAAAAACATAGGCAGTGCTCTTTAGTGAGTTTGTCATCAGAAACGTATAAAAAAAAAATTTAAAAACCCTAAGTAATGTACTGTAAATTGACAAAAAATATATATAGACAGCACCCTCTAGTGGACTTGTCATAAAAAACGTACAAAAAAACTACCCTAAGTAGCATATTGTAAATTAACAAAAAATATATAGACAGCGCTCTCTAGTGGATTTGTCATCAGAAACATACAAAAAACTACCCTAAGTAACATATTGTAAATTAACAAAAATTTACGAAAAATATAGACAGCACCCCCTAGTGGATTTGTCATCAGAAACGTTTAAAAAAAACTACCCTAATTAACGACAATTGACAAAAATTTAGACATTGCCCTCTAGTGAATTTGTCATCAGATACGTAGAAAAAACTACCCTAAATAACGTATTGTAAACTAACAAAAAAATAGACAGCACCCCCTAGTGGATTTGTCATCAGAAATGTACAAAAAACGTACCCTAAGTAACATATTGTAAATTTACGAAAAAAATAGACAGCACCCCCTAGCGGATTTGTCATCAGAAACGTTCAAACAAACTACCCTAATTAACATAAATTGAAAAAAAAATTGACATCGCCCTCTAGTGGATTTGACATTTGAAACGTAAAAAAAACTACCCTAAGTAACGTATTGTTAACTAACAAAAATATAGACAGCGCCCTCTAGTGCATTTGTCATCTGAAACGTACAAAAAACTTCCCTAAGTAACATATTGTAAATTGACAAAGAAAATATATGAACGGCGCTCTCTAATGGATTTTGTCATCAGATACGTACAAAAAACTACCCTAAGTAGCGTATTGTAAATTAACAAAAATGCAGGCAGTCCCCTCTAGTGGAATTGACATCAGAAATGTACAAAAATACCTACCCAAAGTAGTGTATTGTAAATTAACAAAAATGCAGGCAGTGCCCTCTAGTGGAATTGACATCAGAAATGTACAAAAATAACTACCCAAAGTAGTGTACTGTAAATTAACAAAAATTATAGACAGCGCCCTCTAGTGGATTTGTCACCAATAACATACTTTTTTTTACCCTAAGTTACGTTTTTCAGATTTGCAAAATTGTACTCAGCGCCCTCTAGTGGATTTGCCATCAGAAACGTGCAACAAAGCGTACCCGGAGCAACGTATTTTACATTTCACAAAAAGGTAGGCTGAGCCACATATTTTCCAATGATCCTGCATGGGTTGATTACTAATTTCTTAAAGTAATCTGATTACACACACTGTAATGCATTACCCCCAACACTGCTGTTTTTCATCCTGGTCCTGCCAAGAACATTCCAGCCGCCTTTACTTGTTCCCCAAAAACCCACAGCAACTTCACGTCCACAAGTCACCCATTCAGACGCATTAAACATCTCCAAAGCTCAGAGGAAGCTGACGTCAGTGTCTCTACGTCACACACACGCACTTTTATCGCATGTAGAATCACAATACAGGAGTTTATGGCCGGGAGGGGGTGTTTAAAGTGTCCGTCCTGCACACTGTGTGTCCAGTGACAGAGCTGAATCTACAGCTGACCAGAAGTCATGGAGGTGGTTTTAAGCAGACTGAGAGATTTCTCCTGCAAGCCGAGCTCTTTTGAGGAGTGTGAAACAGCAATGGTGTGCAGGGATTATTCTTTAACACTGGAAAAGAAGCAAAGTGATGCGGGACGGTTGGACATTCAGACTGCGCTCGTCTGGCTTAGGAAAGAGCTGGTGAGGTTTATTACATTTATTTTTGGTCAAGTAAGTTTTTACTGAAGACAGATTCAGGATAAATGAGCATCCATTTGACATATTTTGTTCTTATATTACATATGCAAAGATAAATAAAATTAAATACCCACCCACATCACAAACAATCCCTCAAAAGACTTTACAAAGTTAATAAGAGCTGTGTTGCCAACTTAGCAATTTTGTTGCCAGATTTAGCAACTTTTCATACTACCCTAGCAACTTTATTTTCAAAAAGCACCTAGCAAAAAATTTAGCAATTTTTAACATTCATTTGGCTACTTTTAGCAATTTTTAAAAAGTGACCCAAAGAGCAGAGGCTGCAGGCGTCACTCAGTAGAGTAGATCGCTAGCTCAGATTGTTTTTCAAAACTGTTAATGTACTGATATTTGTTAACATGTATAATTGTTGGTAATTTAGGTGGATATAAACTCCAATAGTGCTATAATTGTTGTCACTTTAACAAATGTGTTCATTTCACAAGTTAAAAAAAAGTACACAAACTGTGATTGTTTAAAAGTATGTAACCGTTCATTATCAGTGTGTTATTTAAAAATAAAAAAATCTTATCAAAATGTGTTTGAATGACTTTTACAGTAGTCCACTATATTTTTCATACAAATCTAAATGGTCATTTTTCAAATAATGTTTTTGCTGAGATGGCCAGTCAAATTTAAAAAACTAATTATTTTGTATACTACATAAAGATGTAGATTTGAGTTGCGATTACGTAATGACGTCATCACACAAAGGAATATGTAAATAAGAACTTATTTATTGTGCATCTGGATGTAATGTTTTCATTTTTTATAATACATGGCGCCTCAGAGGGTAGAGACATGATGGGCTTTTTTTTAATGTATTTTTTTTATTGCATAACAAGAACAATAGCATACAAAAAATGAGGAATACAATGCTTCCATTTTTTCACATCAAGGGAACAAATCAGTAAAGAATAAAAAAAAAACAATAAAATAAAATAAATAAAATTACAAATAATCCGCATTAGAAAGGGATTCCAAAATTGCATAGCTTTTTTATTTTTTGTGTTTTTTAGGGTTTCCGATATAATGCTTAAGATCAATTTTAAACAAATAAATATTTGGCTTATCATTAGATCATTTTTGTTTGTGTACATGGTGCTTCCCATTTATTATCATTAAATTAATAAACAAATTTTGCTCTAAAGTTTTGTTATTATTATTATTGTATATCAAAAATATATCTTTAAAGGAAAATTGAATTTTCGATTTTGTAATTTTAAATATAAGATATTCAACATCAAACCAAAACATTTGGGTATATGTGCATTCAAAAAACAGGTGTTTTATCGATTCCTCTAATCCACAAAAAGTGCACGCAAATTTCATGTCTTAACAAAATTTTCCAACAACTTGTTTCACTGGATAAATTAAATGTATGAGTTTATGTCACTTCTTTAACTTTATTGGAGAGACAGTACAGTATTTACTAGGTACATGACGGACTTACGCTTGTCAGATAGTATGCAAATTAGCGTGTGACGTCATCTGGCAACATTTAGCTACTTTTCGGGCAGACTTTAGATACTTTTCAATGGAAATAGTTGGCAACACTGAGAGTATGGTGAAAAAAAATATTAAAACATTTCATACAGATGATGCATATTAATCCATGGGGGTTTTGTCAAGGTAACAGATAAAAGGATGCCAGATTTTGTCATGTTGTTCAAGTTTGCTTTTCAAACTTTTTTTATTTGTCAATTAAGTTTTTATTGAAGACAGGTTAAGGATAAATGAGTCTCCATTTGATGTTTCGTCCACATATTACACATGCAAACAAAGAAAGAAATTTAAACAGAAATAAACCCAACCACATCACGCGCAATCCCTCAAATTAGACTTTTAAATTGCAGAGTATGATGAAAAAAATAATAAAACATGACATACAAATGATGCGTATTAGTCCATGGAGTTTTCCTCAAGGTAAGAGATAAAAGGATGCCAGATACTTTCAGTTTTCATTTCAAACAGTACCTAATAATCTAATCTAATTCACTCCAGAAAACTTCATTACATTAACAGGCATTTGGACACATATTTAGTATTCGTGTTGTAGCATTTTGCCTCCAGAAAGGGCCGTGCATGGAGTATTAGATGAATATTTGATTATCTATGTTATACCTCTCTTTCTGGAGTAAGTTATCTATTTTTTTTTGTTTGTTTATTCTTTTGTCAAATCTTGCCACTTTAGAATCATCCATTAATAAACTCCAATGTTAGACTTTTAATGCATATTGTCATCATCAATGCAACTATTTTAAAGTAAGAAAAAAGTTAAAGTTTTACATTTTTTATTTAATATTTTTCCCCAACCTATTAATTTGAGTGTACACATTTTTGGACTGTAATCTTTAGTTTTTTGTTAGATTAGTTCCAGTTTTGGCTTTGGAACTGACTTATCTAATGTATATATGGACAAATATATTACTGTAAAGCATCATATAGTAAATATAAATTTAAAAGAGAGCTTCGTGAGAGGTGTAAACATTTATTCTGAGTATATAAAATAAGCTGCTCCTGCTCATCAAGGCTGCATGTATTTAATCAAAAATATACAGTACAAATCGTAAAATTGTGAAATACTACTGCACTATAAAATAACTTCTCAAAATAGTTTTATAATTTAATTTAATCATTTATTTCAGTGATTTTAATGAGGAATTTTCAGCTTCATTATTCCAGTCTTCAGAGTCACACGATCCTTTAGAAATCACTCTAATATTAATTATTTTTATTGTTGTTGTTATTGTTATTATTATTATTATTAAATATTATTATTGTTATTATTATTATTATTATTATATTTTTTATCATTATTATTATTATTATTATATTATCATTATCACTATTATATTATTATTATTATTATTATAGTATTATTATTATTATTATTATAGTATTATTAGTATTATTATTATTATTATAGTATTATTATTATTATTATTATTATTATTATTATTATCGTTTATTATTAAATGTGTTTATTCAGATTGTTTCCTTCTCCCTGTATATTTCTGGGTGGTCTGCTGGTTGTACACTCCAATAAAACCAAAGGTCAGCTTGCATTTTTACAACGTTGCTCCTATAGGAGTACAAATACGACAGGCCTGTCATTAACATTCATGTTGGGGCATTACAAACATCCCAGGGGTTCAATCCTGAGCAGCTCCATTCTCCATCCGCAGATATACAGCCTGGCATTTACAGCCTCATGAGATGCCATGGCAACATCTACACAAAGACCCACAGAAACCCATCTAAAGTCTCATTGGGTCAGTGTGAAACTCACTTTAGTATTATTAGCCCCCCTGTATGTTTTTGTCCCCAATTTCTGTTTAACGAAGAGCAGATTTTTCTTCAACACATTTCTAAAAATAATAGTTTTATTAACTTGTTTCTGATAACTGATTTCTTTTTCTTTGCCATGATGACAGTAAATAATATTTGACTGGGTAATTAAGGTAAAGTTAGGGCAGGGGCGCCGCTAGCAATTTTGGGCCCCATGTAGGGCTGTGCGATAATACGATATTTGATCGTGGACGATAAAAATGACTCCACGATCCACTTTTTCCAAAAAATTGTTGTATCGCCATACAGCATATAGTGCAGTGCCTCCGCTTCGTTCATGCTTCCATGATGGGGCGCCACACCTAAATTCATCCCGCCATGGCTACATTACTGCTTCTCATTCAAAACATTCAGTCGTCTGTCGTTGTTGTTTCTTTAATAGCGGGTTACAATCGCACCAAAACTTATTAAAAGGTACGTGAATTATAACAGCGGGAACTTTTCTATAACCGCTGTGCGTCATTTGTTTAACCCTTTGAGGTGACATGCTGACTGACAGACGGGCTGACAGGACTGAGGTCAGCATTCAGGCGCAGCTTTCAGTTATGATGAACAGTTTCCATAAATATACTTTATAAATAAAGGTCTGTGGTTCTGCATATAGTGACTTTCTCTTGCTGGAGTTTATAGCCGCTTCACTTTACTTTAGGACACATTAATGCTGCTCTGTAGGTCTATTGGAGACATTCGTAAATATTCCTAGCAAATCTAATAAACGTTGCAGACATACGCGTTACATAAACGCACTAAATCACACTTCAGTTGCGTTTATTTGAGGGCGCGCAAGAAGTGCGCACGGACACAGAGACGATCGGCTACCCGCATGCTCTATATGGGGCGTCTGCAGACTTGCGATCTCACCCGGTAATGCTGCGCTCACGACATATGTCACTGAAATAACGCCATAAGTTGTTGGTAGATCTGTGTACAACTGGGCTATTTAATTAGCTTGTCAAGGGGTCCAGTTCATGAAGAGCATCGCAAATGAGGGGCCAGAGATGACTTGCAATATACTTAAGTGATGATGACACAACAGCAATATAAGAGCCCATATGCAGTTTTTTGCTCCTTAAGACACCCACGTTGGCTTTTTCTACATTAAAATGTGAATATGTTGTATTTTGAAACTACATAACATCACTGCATTGTACAATGTGGCTTTTTTTTATAAACACATTCAAATGTTACATTGCAAAGCACAACAAAATCAATGCATTGCCGAAGCAGGCTTCTTCTATATAAAAACACATTCATATGTTGTTTTGAACTGCATAACAGTCAAGGATGAAGCGATTATAGATTTTGGTTGTATGATTATATAGTCTGAAGAATAATCATGGTTTCATTGTTATCATGATTATTATGCATTTATTAAATTCAAAACACTACTAGATTTGTTAACTTTGTAAAAAAAAAAAAAGTCATTTGCATGTTTGAAGGTGTTGCTGAGGATCTGTGTAATAAGCTCTCTGGTTTGAACTAAGATTTGTTCGATTTGTTTAATGTTCATTTTGATGTTGCAGTAATTGTAATGCAAGTCTTGTTGAATGTTCTTTCTTTACAGAATAGCACTTGCATTAAATGTTCACTTGATTAAAATATTCTTAAACATACATGGTAAGAGTATATTTTTATATTGGGACATTAGTTTAGTTGTATTGTACCTTTGTAATTTGCAAAATAGTCTTTAAAAATCAACTTTAAAAAAAGAATCGGGATAAAAATCATGAATCGTGATTTCCCCAGAAAAAATCGTGATATATTTTTTCCATATCACCCACCCCTAGCCCCATGAAAAAATGTGAGGATGGGCCCCCTATTACCAAGCTAGCTATCCAAACTCTTTGTCTTCATTGTAGTTATACTGACCTATGCATTTCATTATTGATTTTTATCCACTACTTATCAGTATTTAGTAAGAGAATGGCCATGACTGTAGCTAGCAGATGATTTATTGTTCAAATATAAATGTAGTACAAAAAAAGAAACATTAATCAAATATTCACTGAAAATTTTACATTTCTAAACACACAAAACACCAGTGTGTCACTATTTAAATAACTGTACTGCAATAGTGTCTCATACAAAAGACACAAACTTATATTACAATGAGACCCATAAATAAGCCGAGACCCCTAAAGGATGCTGAGTGCATCATCCGGGTCATTAAAGTGCACAAGTGGGAACGCACTACCTACACTTTTTATACTGCAAAATGGCGTAGTATAGTGCATAAGTATGTGATTTGGGACGCAGCTGATGTTAACCTCGAGGACATCGCTGCTTTCAGTTTACCTGACGATCACACTCAACAGAGCATCAACTATCTTCCCGCTACTGACGGACTGAACCATACAGTGAAAGGAGGGGGGGGGGTTGCAATTTGACAGTGACAGACAGTGTTTTTATTTTTTATTTCTAATAAATTGTTTTACTTGTAATTTAGAGATACATTCATAATTTATATTACATTATAGTACTGTTATTAATTATAAAGCAGATCTCTGTGGGCCCCTAAAGTGCATGGGCCCTTAGGCCCCATTTACACTAGTGCGTTTTAGTTTAAAAACGGCGTTTTAGCATGAAAACGATCTGCGTCCACACTAGAGTCTCTCAACAGACCTCCCTCCACCAGAAACGTATATCACGTGACCATTTGGCACCATTCGCGGACTCTGGGCATGCGCGTTCAAGTATTAACAGGAAGCACGTGTCTCGCTCTGCATTTGGTTATTGTTAGTCAACAAACGCTGGTTGAGCGATGAACGCGATGGTAAAGAAAGCAAGAGAGGTCTTATTGTGGACAGACAACGAGGTCGAGTTGTCACTTAAAGTAACAAATGAATATAAAACATCCATGGCTAGCGAAAATAGTGTTTACAGTGAAGGCTGGTCTGCTGTCTGCCGGTGACGTATAGCCACGTGCGCTTGACGAATAAGGAAAGGATACGCAATGACCCAAAGCCCCAATCACAAAGCGGATCTCAGCAGTCACGCCTCTGTTTTCAAAGATATCCATTTCCCTCCATCCACACTGAGACGCAGCGGCGGCGTTTTAGAATGGAAACGGTCTCTCCAGCATTTCTAAAACGCTCCGTTTTCGCACCTCGAAAACTCCGGCGTAGTGTGGACGGATGGCGTAACCGTAGCAAAACTTATGCGTTTTAAAACGAAAACGTACTAGTGTAAACGGGGCCTTAGAATCGTCCTAACTTTCCCCCCCTTAGCGGCGCCCCTGAGTTAGGGGGGTTAGGCAAGTCTATAGCTGCGTCCCAAATGACACACTATACACTATGCACTTATGCACTATGTACTTATGCACTTACACACTCGACAGCACAGTATATGTATGTAGTGCTGTCCCAAATGGAGCACTAATGGCTTATTTACTAAGCGGAAGTTCAAACCGTTTCCCTGATGACGTTTGACGGTTGCCAAATTAGAGAAATAAATGACCAAAATGCCAAATAATACCTGTCATGAGTATAACCGCGTTCACCACCGGGAGGTGCTATAATCACTCTCATAGGAGAAACTTGCTTTCACAGTCCAAAATAAATAAAGTCATCCAACATGTGTGCACGATAACTCCGCCTCTTCCGTTACATGCACGAAGCTCCGATCGTTGAGTGCATGAAGTGTCATCATTACACACTTCTGTTTACCGGAGGAATGAGTGCATCATCCGGGTAATTAAAGTGCACGTACTATTGTTAGATTTTTCAGTGTGAACGCACTACTTACACTATTTATACTACAAAATGGCGTAGAAAAGTGCACAAGCATACAATTTGGGACGCAGCTATTGTATAACAGTGGTTTGTTCTGTAGACAATCCAAAACTAATATTGCTTAAGGGGGCTAATAATATTGATCTTAACATGGGTTTATAAAAATGTTAAACTTATTCTTGCTAATATTAAACAAATAAGACTTTCTCTAGAAGAAAAAAATATTAAAGGAAATATATAAGTTTTATAAGTATTTCCCAAATGATGTTGAACAGAGCAAGGAAATTTTCACAGTATGTCTGATAATAGTTTTTCTTTATTTATATTTATTTCTTCAGGAGAAAGTCTTATTTGTTTTATTTCGGCTAGAGAAAAAGCAGTTTTTAATCTTTTAACAAACATTTTAAGGTCAATATTATTAGCCCAGGCACCACGGTGGCCTAGTGGTTAGCACGTTCGCCTCACAGCAAGAAGGTCGCTGGTTCGATCCCCGGCTGGGCCAGTTGGCATTTCTGTGTGGAGTTTGCATGTTCTCCCCGTGGTTGCGTGGGTTTCCTCCGGGTGCTCCGGTTTCCCCCACAGTCCAAAGATATGCGGTACAGGTGAATTGGGTAAGCTAAATTGTCTGTAGTGTATGTGTCTGAATGAGAATGTATGGATGTGTTTCCCAGAGATGGGTTGCGGCTGGAAGGGCATCCGCTGCGTAAAACAGATGCTGGATAAGTTGGCGGTTCATTCCACGGTGGCGACCCCGGATTAATAAAGGGACTAAGGCGAAAGGAAAATGAATGAATGAATATTATTAGCCCCTTTAAGCTAATTTTTTCCAATAGTCTACAGAACAAACCATCATAATACAATGACTTGCCTAATCACCCTAACCTGCCTAGTTAACCTAATTAACCTAGTGAAGCCTTTAAATGTCACTTTAAGCTGTATAGAAGTGTCTTGAAAAATATCTAGCGAAATATTATTTACATCATGACAAAGATAAAATAAATCAGTGATTAGAGATGAGTTATTAAACTATTATGTTTAGAAATGTGTTAAAAGATCTGCTCTCCGTTAAACAGGGGGGAAAAATAAACAGGGGGGCTAATAATTCTGACTTTAACTACACAGTTGATAATGTATGATAATGGTAATGATAAGGAGTTTCAACGATAATGAGAAGGGTAAGGAATCAGCCCAGAACTATGACGTGGTTGACCAATCAGAATCAACTATTCCAGACAGCCATGTAATAAAACCAATTACCATCCCCTGAGCTCATTACCAAAACAAAACTAGATGTTCACCTCATGAATACCAATGTGCATTAGCAAAATAAACATTACAGGTTTTGATTTCACACTGACTTTAAAGGCTTAGTAGTTAATTGTTAAAAACACCTGTAATTCCAGTTTATATATTCCACTCACCTTGTTCATTTCAGCCCTAAACATCCAGTCCTCTCCAGTATTCACTTCTTAATCAGCTTTATTTCCCAAACTCACAGCCCTTCCTCCTATATGAAGGGGAAAACATGTAAGACATATCTCAATCTTTCAAAGCAGCTTCCATTATTAGTCTGCCAGTGTAGTTAATTGAGGGTTTTTGTTTGTTACAGTTAGAATTCAGCTCACAAAATGGGCTATTATTTATTTAATTTCAAATTAGACTCCCACAAGCCCAAGAAAAAGGGAAAGGGATATTTGCATCTGAAACAGACTTAGCCTGTCTAAAACACTAATAACTCCCCCTGAATGAAGGATGAACTATAAAACACCCTAACCTTCATATGGTTTTTCAATCTGAATATGAAAGAGCAGTAATATTTGTTTTTGTTCCTCTTTTTAGACACATCTTCTGGATGAAAAGCTAAATAAAATCTAAATTAAGGCCATGATAATTGTACTTAAACAGCATACATAAGTTTGAACCGCCAGTCTTTACAGCACCCCATTGCAAGTCAAAACTGTATGATACAGGGTCGCAATGAAGGAAATAATGTCAGAAGTGTTGGAAAATTAAAACAATTTTACCTCATTTTCTTTTTTTTTATCCGTGTCAGAAACAATCTGCCGTTCATGACTAAGTTGAACGAGAAAAATAAAGGTTTTTCACCGTCGGGCCGAATCTATGCTCATTTAACGTTAGCCTAAATGACTACCCTTGTAGGCTAGGCTAGGCTAATAACACGGTCGCGAATTTTCGAAGTGAAATTGTAAATTTATAAAAGTAGTTTGAAAACGCTGTCGAGACGTAATTTTGTTAATAGATTAGGCCTACCTACCAGGTTGCCAGATCACCTCACTAACCAATGTATTTTTCAAAACGCAAGTAGTGAATTCTGTGAGCTTCGACACCGCGATTCATAAGAGGAACGAGAGCAGCTACAAACCAAAATATGAATAAATAAGACATAAATACATATGGTAATAAATAGGCCTATAAGAATAACATGTTTTGTACTGCAAACACATTAACAAAGAGGCTCTTATGCAAAATATATATTCCAACACAATCACATGTAAATAAAACAAAATATTTTCCATTTGTGAAAGTTAGTTGGAAATTTTGTGTGAATAAAGGCTGCTGTCCCATTCATGTCCCATTGGGTGGATAAGCAAACATTATATTTTTGTTAATTGTATTTAAAATAAAATAAAGGTTTTATTTACTTACAAATGAGATTGGTATGAATTGGCCACTTACTGTTAATAAGTAAAATAGTTACATTCTCCAGTAAAATAAAACATAAAACTGCATATATTTAAACTAATTGAACTATTTTATTAATCTGACTGCTTACGCTAATGTGTTTTTTTGTTTTTGTTTGTTTGTTTGTTTTTTACACCTTCTGAAAAATTCTGGGTTATTTAAACTCAGATTTGTGTAAAATATGGACAAGCCCAACTGCTGGGTTTTTCATTTTTCATTTAATTTATAGCCCAAATTTAACCTGTTTGGGTTTTGGGATAAAATCCTTGGGTTTTACCCAAGCCCCATATACAGTATGTTCCATATAGAAGAAATATGCAAATTACATATACAACATACAAGTTCGTTTTTGGATCTAAAATACATAAAATAAGTCATAACTGTAACATATATATGAAAATATAAAAATAATGGCCATTTACAGGGCGCCACGGTGGCGTAGTGAGTAGCACGTTCGCCTTACAGCAAGAAGGTCGCTGGTTCGTGCCTCGGCTGGATCAGTTGGCATTTCTGTGTGGAGTTTGCATGTTCTCCCCGTGGTTGCGTGGGTTTCCTCCGGGTGCTCCGGTTTCCCCCACAGTCCAAAGACATGCAGTACAGGTGAATTGGGTAAGCTAAATTGTCCATAGTGTATGTTTGTGAATGAGTGTGTATGGATGATTCCCAGAGATGGGTTGCAGCTGGAAGGGCATCCGCTGCATAAAACATATGCTGGATAAGTTGGCGGTTCATTCCGCTGTGGCGACCCCGGATTAATAAAGGGACTAAGCCGACAAGAAAATAAATGAATAAATGAATGAATGGCCATTTACAAGTTTATTCAACTCTTAGTTGGAGTTACAAATATACACACTCACTCACTTAGGCTTAGTCCCTGATTTATCAGGGGTCACCACAGCAGAATGAACTGCCGATTATTCTGGCATATGCAACGGATGCCCTTCCAGCCATGACACACGTCACATATATGGCCATATATCAGATTTCATTCATTCATTTACCTTCAGCTTAGTCCCTTTATTCATCAGGGGTCCCACAGTGGAATGAACCACCAAACTAATCCAACATGTTTTACACAGCGGATGCCCATCCAACTGCAACCCAGTACTGGGAAACACCCATACACACTCACATTGTTGTTTGGACTGTGGGGGAAACCGGAGCACCCGGAGGAAACCCACACCAACACGGGGAGAACATGAAATCCACACAGAAATGCCAACTGGTCCAGCTGGGACTCAAACCAGTGACCTTCTTGCTGTAAGGCGACAGTGCTAACCACTGAGCCCCCATGTCGCCCCTTATAACCAATTTCCTTGATATTTTGTTTAGCGTGCAATCAAAACAGTTGGAAATAAAGCTCGTCAAAGTAACACATGTTTTATATATGCCTAAAATAATCACTTAAATCATCAGGTTTTATTCATTCTACAGTATATTGAATTTTAATTGACTTCTAGTGTGGCTCTCATCTAAGTGTGCTCATCTAAAAATAGATTAATAACAGTATAAAAAGAAGTAAAACCATCTTTCCTCCTCTCTGTAGATGGAGATGCGCTCTCAGGACCAGGCGTTGATTCGCCAGCTGATGGATCTTCATGATGGCATTCAGGAACTGAAGCTGGAGTGTGAAAAAGCCATAGAAGAGGAAGAGGAAGAGGAAGCAGGCTGGGACTCTGGCAGTGAAGGTGGAGCGAGCAGCATGTCCTCCTACTCTGGAGAAATGAGCTTCTGCACCTCCATCTACTCCTTCAGCTCATGCATGAGTCCTGCTTCTCCAGGGTTTCTCTCCAAACGGGTCTTCAGCAGACGCAGCTCTGTGCCCTGAACCAACAATTACACTCATATCCGTCTTATATTTAAAGAGCAGTCCACCTTATTTTGGAAATAGGTTCATTTTATAGCTGTTAAATGGTTGAGTTTTACAATTTTTTAATGCAATCGGCCAATCTCTGGCTCTAACGGAACCAGTTTTAGCTTAGCTTAGCATAGATCATTAAATCGGATTAGACCGTTAGCATCTCACTTGAAAATGACCAAAGAGTTGCGATAATTTCCCTTTAAAGATTGATTTAAAGCTTGAGTCTTCTGTGGTTACACTAGCACTGACAGAAAATGAAAAGTTGTTATTTTCTAGGTGGATATGGCTAGAACTATATTGTCATTCTGGCATAATAATCATGAAAATTTTATCGGTGATTATTAAATTATCATAATGATACTAAAGCATAACATCATTTAACCTGCTGCAGCCTAGAAAATAGCAACTTTTCATTTACTCTCGGTCTTAGTACACAGTGCAAGTACAAAAGAGTCAAGCTATAAACAGGAAAATGATCAAAACTGAGCATTTATGAGAGAGATGCTAACGGTCTAACCCGATACAATGATCTATGCTAAGCTAAGCTAAAAGTGCTTCTGTTAATCCCAGAGATTGTATTATTTCTGAGATGCTAATGGTCTAATCTGATTCAATGATCTATGCTAAGCTAAGATAAAAAAGTGCTTCCGTTAAACCCAGAGATTAGTTTATTTATGAGATGCTAATAGTCTAATCTGATTCAATTATCTATGCTAAGCTAAGCTAAAAGTGCTTTAACCAAACCTAGAGATCGGCTTATTTATGAGATGCTAATGGTCTAATCTGATTCAATAATCTATGCTAAGCTAAGCTAAAAGTGCTTCAATCAAACCTAGAGATTGTTTTTTTTATGAGAGAGATGCTAACGGTCTAATCCGATTCAATGATCTATGCTAAGCTAAGCTAAAAATGCCTTAACCAAACCTAGAGATTGAATTATTTATGAGAGAGATGCTAACAGTCTAATTCAATTCAATGATCTTTGCTAAACTAAGCTAAAAGTGCTTCAACCAAACCTAGTGATTGACTTATTTATGAGAGATGCTAACGGTCTAATCCAATTCAATGATCTATGTTAAGCTAAGCTGAAAATGCTTCAACCAAGCCTAGAGATCGGCTAATTTATAAAAGAGATGCTAAAAGTCTAATCTGATTTATTGATCTATGCTAAGCTAAGCTAAAAGTGCTTCCAACAAACCTAAAGATCAACTCAGTCATGAGAAAGATGCTAACAGTCTAATTTAATTTAATGATCTGTGCTAAGCTAAGGTAAAAGTGATTACAACAAACCTAGAGATCGATTAATTTATGAGTTGCTAACGGTCTAATCCCATTCAATGATCTATGCTAAGCTAAGCTAAAAGTGCTTACAACAAACCTAGAGATCAGCTCATTTATGAGAGAGAAGGTTATAATATTATCCGATTCAATGATCTATGCTAAGCTGAGCTAAAAGTGCTTTCAACAAACCAAGAAACCAGCTCATTTATGAGAGAGATGCTAATGGTCTAATCTGATTCAATGATCTATGCTCAGCAAAAAGTGCTCCCATCAAACCTAGAGATCAGCTCATTTATGAGAGAGAGATGCTAATGGTCTAATGCGATTCAATGATCTATGCTAAGCTAAGCGTGCATCCAACAAACCAAGAAATCAGCTCATTTAATAGAGAGATGCTAATGGTCTAATCTGTTTCAATGATCTATGCTAAGCTAAGCTAAGCTAAAAGTGCTCCCATCAAACCTACAGATTGGCTCATTTATGAGAGAGATGCTAATGGTCTAATTCGATTCAATGATCAATGCTAAGCTAAAAGTGCTTCCAACAAACCAAGAAACCGGCTCTTTTATGAGAGAGATGCTAATGGTCTAATCTGATTTAATGATCTATGCTAAGCTAAACTAAGAAAAAAAGTGCTCCCATCAAACCTAGAGATCAGCTCATTTATGAGAGAGATGCTAATGGTCTAATGCGATTCAATGATCTATGCTAGGCTAAGCTAAAAGTGCTTCCAACAAACCAAGAAATTAGCTCATTTATTAGAGAGATGGTAATGGTCTAATCTTTCAATAATCTATGCTAAGCTAAGCTAAGCTAAAAGTGCTCCCATCAAACCTAGAGATCAGCTCATTTATGAGAGAGATGCTAAGGGTCTAATTCGATTCAATGATCAATGCTAAGCTAAAAGTGCTTCCAACAAACCTAGAGATCGGCCTATTTATGAGAACGATGCTAATGGTCTAATCTGATT
>CAIGQQ010002327.1:2249774-2271212 GCA_903798035.1 Danio albolineatus | reverse complement strand
ATATATATATATATATATATATATATATGCACATTTATGCTTTAAAGTAATGTATTTGTAAATTAATTTTAGGAACACCTACAGCATTATTAAAATAACCAACGTCCAATAATGACTTTGAATTAGGGATGCTCAATTTGGTTAATTTTCCCAATCAACAACCGTTGCTAGTTAGCCAACTATTGATCGTCAACTGATCAGATTAATAATAAATTATCATTTGATTAAAAAAATTGTCAATTTTGTGTCTGACACATTAAATATTGCATTGTAAAATATTATTTGCAAATAACAGCATACAGAACATGTTACCGAAAGAACCTGGCTAGTCTGAATGGTATCCTGCTGAATTAATTCAATTCAATTCAATTCACATTTATTTGTATAGCACTTTTACAATGTGGATTGTGTCAAAGCAGCTTCACATAGAAGGTTATAGTAAATTAAAAATGTCAGTCCAGTTATTAGAATTAGAATTATAGGCATTATTCACCTTATTCTCCGCGTACGAGTGGGTGCAGCCATTTGAATAATTTTTGCGGTCTCATTCACTTCCATTCATTGTTAGACGTTAAAAACAGCTCGTTCTGCTGCTTGATCTTACAAACTGATATTTTATTATTAAATTATTCGGCTTTGTCTGTATAATCATGCAAACACTTGTTCGTCGAGCGAGTAGTGTGACCGTTTTCTGCCGTTTACTATTCCCAGTCATTTCTCCCATAGGCGTCAGAATCGGAAGTTCTAAAACGAGCTTACTTCCACACTGGAGAATAAGGTCAATAATCAATGAATGCAGGATATATGTATCTATCAGTACTGATGAAAGCAAGCCTCACTCTGTTGGTGTACTGCAGATCCGAGCCGTACAGCGGGTTCTGGATGCACAGATCTGCTTTCTCCAGAGACATCAGTTTACTCTTGATCTCTAGAGCCGTGTAGCCCATGTGCAGTGTCCCGTCCGTCTGCTTCTCCACTGCGTACGCTGGGTTACTCACGTTAGTTTTCACACGGTCCACCGGAGCCGGCCGGAACAGAGCAGGAATGGCATGAGGTACAGTGTGCTGCTCCGCTAACCACCTAAAGCACACACAGACAATAATACACTGATTAACCCTAGTGTACTGTTCTAACTGACTCCCCTTTCGTTATGTTGGTGGATGTTTTTGCCCCATTGACTTCCATTATAAGGACATTTTTTGAGCTTTGACAGCATTTAATCATGCATTCTTGATGGTTTTCCCTGTTGGGAAGAGGTCAAATTTGTCAATTGTACTGTCGATCATGAGTAAAATCACAGTCTGTTATTGCCGATACCGATCAGACACAGATACGTTGTGCGACTACACGTTATTTGTCTAACAAATTCAAAAAAGGTAGAGTATTTTAAATCAAAGCTTCATTCATTCACTCATTTTCCTTTAGCTTAGTCCCATATTTATCAGGGATCTCCACAGCAGAACGAGCCGCTAATTATTTCAGCATATGTTTTGAGTAGTGGATGCCCTTCCAGCTGCAACCCAGTAATGGGAAACACCCATAAACACTCGCATTCAGACCCACACTATGGCCAATTTAGTTCATCAGTTCCCCTATAGCGGTTGTGTCGCCTATATGTTTGGACTTGTGGGGGAAACCGGAGCACCCGGAGGAAACCCACGCCAACACGGGGAGAACATGCAAACTCCACACAGAAATGCCAACTGACAGAGACAGGACTCGAACCAGTAACCTTCTTGCTGTGAGGTGACAGTGCTAACGACTGAGCCACGTTGTCGCCTTTTGGTTGAATTACTGATTTAAATAAATGTGTGGTTATTAGTCTTACAGCTCTATGGTAATTTATATGCATGTGTACTGAGACGAAACTTTAGTGATGGTGCACAAACGTACTTGTCGAGAGCGAGCAGCATCTTTGAGGTGCTGGAGGAGAAATGAGCACTGGTTTCACTACACACACGCATGATGTCCTGAAGGCAGTAGAAACTGGGGCTCCCAGGGTGATACACAGACTTGCTGTTGTCTACAAAGAAACAGATTAATATTCACTTCAGTGCTGCTTTGACAACTTTTATATGATAAAGCATGTGCAGTATATGCAAGGCAAAAACAAGACTTCCCATTTTGGTGTAAACAAAAACAAGCAGCATAACTGTTCTCATTATTAGATTAGAAAACAATAACAATAATGACAATCAAATTAAAATAGGAATAATTACCCATAATATTGCTGCATTCTCTAATCAAATAAATAAAAATTAAATAAAAAAATTAGGAATGGATTTGATCATTTATAAAAATAGAAAACAGTTATTTCATGCTGCTATATCTTTTCACAATATTACTGTATTCTCAAATCAAATAAATGAAAATTCAGCTTTGCATCACAGGAATAAATCACCTTGGACCATTTCAATGTGGTGATGTCATTGGCCCATGAACATTTCCTGCTTGTTGTCAAACTATTTCATGTCTTTAACAAGAGGCGATTCAATCATAACTAGGTGTTATAACAGCTATCATATCATTATATATCAATATTTGGATCCTTTTTGGACTCTCAGAAGCTATGGAAATTTAAAATGTAAAACAGGAAATAGGTAAGGACCATTGTTATTATTTACATCCCTCAAAAAGGTCTATAAAATACTATAAAGAATGACTTATTCATTCATTCATTCATTTTCTTGTCGGCTTAGTCCCTTTATTAATCCGGGGTCACCACAGCAAAATGAACCGTCAACTTATTCAGCATTTGTTTTATGCAGCGGATGCCCTTCCAGCCGCAACCCATCACTGGGAAACCTCCACACATTCTCATTCACACACATACACTACGGACAATTTAGCTTACCCAATTCACCTGTACATGTCTATAGAGAGGGTAAACGCTGTGTGTTTCAACTCTACATGTCTATGGAAATGGTAAACACTGTATGTTTCAACTGTACATGTCTATAGCGATGGTAAACGCTGTACGATTTGAGTGTCCCTCTATCAATATCAATATGTGGAACCTTTTTGGACTCTCAGAAGCTATGGAAATTTAAATGTAAAACAGGACATAGGTAAGGACTATTGTTATTGTTTACATCCCTCAAAATGGTCTATACATTAAAATAGAAAAGTTATTTTAAACTGTAAGGATTTTCCAACAATATAATTGTATTTTGCAATCAAATAAATACATCCACTGCAGAAACTGAAAATACAGCTTTGCACCAGAGAAATAAACAGCATAAAAAAGTATATTAAAGTATAGAAGAGTTATTTTAAATTAAAATAATTTTCCACAACATTACTGCCTTTTGCGATCTATTTAATGAATCCTTGATTAAAAAAACATACAGAATAATTACATATTAGAATATGAATATATATAAAAATGGCTATTTTTAAATATTATACAAGTAATGTTTTCCACAACATTACTGTGTTCTGTGCTTTGTAAATACAAGGGTCTAAGCCATTGGAAAATGAATGAAGTAAATCATTTTCCATAACATTACTGAATTTCATAATCAATTAAACCAATCCAACAGAATAATTACATTAGACAATATAAAAAAAACAAATCAGTTTGTTTAAAGAGCACCTGTTTTGAAAAATCTACTTTTTAAGCTGTTTGAACGGTCATATGTGTAGGTATAGTGTACAGACCGTCATATTGGGCTGATATAAACACACCCATTCCTTTCATTTCAATTGAACAGCATAAAAACGGTGGACCAATTGGAGCGGTTTTGAGATCGACCGCAACTTGACGTAGGAGTGCGGTCCCCCGCCCACTGAATTGATTGACAGCTGCGTATTAACATGTCTCCGTAGTAACGCGTATAATCATATCAACAAGACAGGACGTGCGCAAAGCAACTGGGAATAAAAGATCTGTTCATTTCGCAAAGGTCATTAATCACCATCAAATGTGATCAAGAGTGAGTTTCACAAGTTTAACACGTGTTTAAAACAGTGCATGTTAATGAATTACAGCCATTTACTTCAGCTTTACTTCATCAGCACAGCCGCGTGTCAGGACGATTATAGAAGAAGACGCTTCAGTCCCGGTTTGTGGACGTAAAATCAGGATTATTTTGTACATTAACATAACAGACATCCATACAGCAGTGGAGATTAACCTGTATCCTTTCACATTTGCGTACAAAAAGAGTGCAAAGCTCAACGGGCGTGCACGCTGTCTGTCTGTGTGTGTGTGAACTTTGTAACGAAGTTGTGTGTGACTCATCGTTGCAACTCCACAACAAACACATCAAATAATCATTGGTAAAGTTCTTACTGTAGTAGTCCTCACAAATGTTATGAGAGATCTGCTTCCTTCATGTCTGTCTGTCTGTCTGACGCAGCCGAGGCGGAGATTGAGACACGCTGACAGGCATGTGGGAACAGTGGGTGGGGAGGACTAGCCTTAAAGGCCCAGTACCAAAAACAGCAACAAGCTGTTTAGAGCTATAAAATACAAACTACTGAAAGCTATAATCAATAATCTGATGGGTGTCTTGAGCTGAAACTTTACACACATTGTGGAGACACAAAAGGCTTCTATTAAATATTAAAAAACGGGTAAAACATGTGCCCTTTAAACTGTAATATTCTATTAATAATAATCTTCCAGGGCGCCACGGTGGCGTAGTGAGTAGCACGTTCGCCTCACAGCAAGAAGGTCGCTGGTTCGATCCCCGGCTAGGCCAGTTGGCATTTCTGTGTGGAGTTTGCATGTTCTCCCCGTGGTTGCGTGGGTTTCCTCCGGGTGCTCCGGTTTCCCCCACAGTCCACAGACATGCGGTACAGGTGAATTGGGTAAGCTAAATTGTCCATAGTGTATGAGTGTGAATGAGAATGTATGAATGTGTTTCCCAGAGATGGGTTGTGGCTGGAAGGGCATCCGCTGCGTAAAACAAATGCTGGATAAGTTGGCGGTTCATTCCGCTGTGGCGACCCCGGATTAATAAAGGGACTAAGCCGAAAAGAAAATGAATGAATGAATGAATGAATAATCTTCCACAATATTCTGTAATCAAATAAAAAAAAATTTTCATGAACAAAACTGGACTGATTTTCATTTGCACGTGCCGTTTGTGTGCATCCTTACCTTTGACATTTATTGGCACAATAAATAACGATGCCTCTTTTCCTCCACCGTCTCCATCTAACAGGAACTTCCTCATGTGCACAACACGCTTCCCTGAAGAAAAGATCATATTTGTGTCTTTGCGCAGCTAATTATTACACAGTAGAGTCAAATGATGAACTCGTGAAACCAAACTCCTCTTTCTTGTGACGACCACTAACCTATTATGCCCTGGTTATTTGATATGGGCTTGGTGGTTTCATCCACATACTCCAGAATTGACTTTGTCCGGTCACTGTCGGCCTGAATTTTAGTCCCAAGCAGCACTTTCTTCCGCTTTTTCTCTTTTCCCTCCAGGGGAACTTCAATCAGTAAAATCTGCATGGAAATGCATGTTGAGAAACTGAAACGTGAACAATTAAAGTTCGCAGATTGCACTTTATTTCACCTCACCTCATAGGATTTAGCTCGGTATTCTTTGGAGTTGAGGCTGGTCGTGTTTTTTGGTCGAATAACAGCCACGAACACCTCCTCTAACTCTTGGTTGCCCATCACGCAGCTCCTCTTTAGATCCAGCTGTCATTAATTCTTTAAACACCATGCCTGTAATTATATAGAGAGCATGTTTCAGGAACTGCACCAAGCAACAAAGAGAGAAACAAACAATAAGACCTTCGCTTTGGGTAATTGTGTGTTTTTGTATTATTGGCTACGCTTCCACCCACTTATTTTAATGCGCATTTTGGATACGCACATATAAATTTATAGGTTGATGGAAGCGCCAAGATGCACATCGATTTTGAAAATACGCATAAAAAAACATATAATACATTTTTATTTGCATAAACTATTGAAGTACTTAATTATCTTTATTAACATATGATAATTACAATAATGTTCATTAGTTCATGTAACTCAGTACAATGTTAAAAAAGGCACTTAAACTTTGAATTTAAATAATAATTAGCAAATGTTAGACTGTGATTAATAAAGGATAAAATATAAACAAAATAAAAATACAAAAAAATAAAACTAACAAAATAAATAAAACAAAAATTCATAAAATTAAAATGAAAAAAATATAAGAAAATAAAAAAATAAAAACAAAATGATAAAAATACTAAATAACTAAAATAAAATATTAATAAATGATGATAATGTGGTAGTATATATACATGATAATAAATGAAGCACTGTACAAATATTAATAAACATATTAATGAAACAATGTAATATGTAGGCATGGGCCGGTATAAGATTCTGACGGTATGATCACCTTGGATAAAAATATCACGGTTTGACGGTATTGTGTTTACTGCTCTAAAATATATTCTTTTTAAATGTCTGGCTAAAAAACAAAACCTTTTTCCCCTTTGAACACAATACAATTTATTTTGAGAAACATTTAAAATATTTTGCGGCAGTAAACATGTCAGGCTGAATAATTCAAGTAAATCATTGACTTCTGCTGTCTTCATTTGTTTTAAAAACACAGATGTCTTTACAACTTACACCTAAAAAACTAAAAAAAATAAAATAAAAAAAAATGTTATGTAATGTAATGTAATTACACATACCTTAGGAACGGTATAGGGGAATATTTTGGCATTATGAAAACCTTGACTTTTACATACCGCGGTATACCTTGAAAACTGTTATTGTCCCATGCCTAGTAATATGTGACCAAAAAAGTCTGCGAGTTTGCAGTCTACAACATACTTTAAAGAAATACTGCGAATTAAACTGCACAACCCAAAATAAATAACACTGATCAAGTATAAGAGCCGACTCGCTATACAACAAACATGATTGATTTTATTGATTATTTTTGCATTTATGAGGAAAAAAAAAAAGTGTCATTATGGATGTGACGTCTCTCCAATACGGATGTGATGGATGTGAAATTTACGTGGCTTTGGTAAAATAAATATAATAGTTGGAAAACACTAACATTGAGTATTTCTAAAGTACTGTAAAATACTTGCTAACACAAAAAACTTAGAACTAATTTCCGTATTTCAGTAGCAAGTTTGACATTTGCATGGAATTGCTCATATACACATTTCAACTAATCTAAATGTCGTATTTTCTTCAATCTATTATAACCAGGCGTCAATATGTGTATATTTTAACACAGTGGTGCTCAATCCTGGTCCTAGAGATCTACCTTTCTACAGAGTTCAGCTCCAACCCTGGTCAAACCCACATGAACCAACTAATTAGGACCTGAACAGCACTTGATAATTAGATACGAGTTGCAACTGAAAACTGCAGGATGGTAAATCTCCAGGAACAGGGTTAAACAGCCCTGTTTTAACCAGTGGTGTAAAGTAAATAATTACAAACACTCAAACAACTGTAATTGAGTAGTTTTTCTCAGGAATTGTAATTTACTGAGTAGTTTTTTAAATGTGGACTTTTACTTTCCCTTGAGTACGTTTACTGCAGTATCGGTGCTTTTACTCCACTACTGTCCTTCATCCTGCAGTCACTACTGTATTTCTGTCTTGTCTATGGTCATTGTCTAAAGTAGAAAGATCAGTCCTGTGATTCCTGTCCAATTAAATCACACATAGAAAGTAAATCACATCATACTGAACAACCTCAAGACATGGGCGCTTTATAAATGCAGCAAACCTTTGGGAAACATTAAAAATGTCCAAGAAGATGTGCAAAATCTGCACACGCAATGATCCAGAGACTGTTTATAGACTGCATGTGACTGAAAATGATGGATGTCGACTGTATGATGACTGAAACCACCAAACAGCCTTAATCACTAGATGGAACGAATAAAGAATGGAAGGAAGGGCCAAATAAAAAGGAAGGATCGAAGAACCAAATAATTGAAGGATTCAAGGAAGCACTGAACAAACTAAAGAAGGAAAGAAGGAACAAATGAACAAACGAACAAACAAAGTACCTAGTGAAGGAAGGAACAAAAATATGTAAGAAAGAATGAGCGAACAAATGAAGGGAGGAAAAAAGGAAGGACAAAACGAATGAAGGAAGAATTCAAGGAAGGACTGAACAAACCAAGGAAGGAGCAAACAAACGAATGAATGAACAAAGGACCTAATGTAGGAAGGAACAAAAATATGAACGAGTGAACGAAGGAAGGAGGGAACAAACGAATGAAGGAGAAAACAAACAAATAATTGAAGGAAGGTTGGAAGGAACGAACGAAAATAGGAAGACCCCTAAATACACCACATGTTGTTTGTGTAGGGATGTGTAAACGTAACATTCTGTAAACGCATCAACTTTTCACAGCGTAAAACTCACTACTCACTACTCGAGTACTTTTAAAAGGTCTACTTTAAGTCATACTTTAAGTAATATTTACTACAGATACTTTTACTCTACTTGTCTTGCACTACATTTTGGGGCAAGTAATGGTACTTTTACTTGAGTATGATTTTTCAGTCCTCTTTCCACCACTGGTTTTAACACTTATACATATTAACCGAGCGACGATCCAGTTTACATGTATTTTATATGCCTTCTGTGTGTATAACATCATCTTTGTGACATGTACACCAAAATAATACATCCAGAAACTGTCTATTTATTTAACATATAAATCCACCTTAATGTTTATGAATACATAAGGCGAGTAAATATACTTTAATGTTTTTTACTTTAAATCACGACAACTCCAACATTACACGTCACTTTAGATAGTCCAAAATATTAGTATTGGGTTAAATACACTACTTTTCCTATTAAAATATTAATCACTTACATCCATATCGGCTATCATCGGGAGTTTATGCGTTTATTTGTCCGTTTTCTGTCAGATTTAAAGACATAAGGACAACAGAGACGAGCAAATATCATCGTGAGGGCTCGTTCATATTTCAGTTAACGCTGAATGTGAACTCTCTGAAGTCGTTAGGAAGTTACTGTACAACGGGCTCCACCTCGCGCTTAAGACACGGAAAACTCCTCTTTACAGTCGATGTTAGTAACTGTTTATATACAGTAAGTGAAGTTTATTAAAGATGACTAAAATATATTGTGTAAATGAGTGGTAGCAGCAAAGAGAAAACACGTAAAACATACCTCTATTTGTCTGTCATATTTCTAACAACAAAGGCACTCTTCCGGCTGCTAAAGGAAAGGAGCAGAACTTCAAAATAAAGGTCTGTAATGAACTCCTCGAGAAGTCAGCGACTCCGTAAAAATACAAAACATAAATTATCAGTTATAAAAAAATGAGCACAATAAAAAAATTTAAAAAAAATAAGCAAGAAAAAAAATCACTAAAAGAAAAAGAAACAAACAAAATAAAACAAAATTAAACAAAAAGCAAAATAAACTAAATAAAACTAGAAAAATTAGCAAAATAAACTAAATAAAAATAAACTAAAAACAAAAAACATTAGCAAAAAACTAATAAAAAACTAAAAAGAAACAAAATAAAACTAAAAAACAAACAAAAAAAGAAACAAAATAAAACAATTAAACAAAATATAAATATAAATAAAAAGCAAAATAAACAATAACAAAAAATGAGCAAAATAACTGAAATAAAAACAATAAAAACTAAAAACAAATTAAACTAAAAAGAAAAAGAAAAAACAACAAAAAACAAAATTAAACAAAATAAAAATATAAATAAAAAGCAAAATAAACAAAATAACTTAAAAAACTAAGCAAAATAACTTAAATAAAAACAATTAAAAAAACAAAATTAAACAAAATACAAATATAAATTTAAAAAATCAAAAAACAAAATAAAACAAAAAATGAGCAAAATAACTGCATTTTTTAAACAAAAATAAAAATATAAATAAAAGCAAAATAAAAAAACTAAAAAAATGAGCAATAACTAAAATAAACAAAATAAAAATAAACAAAAAAATAAAATAAAAATTAAATAAACAAAATAAAAATATAAATTAAAAAGCAAAATAACTAATAAAAAACAAGTTAATAAAATTGAACAAACAAAAAAAAACTAACTAAAAAATAAGCAAAATAACTTAACAATTTAAATAATAATAAACAAAAGTAAAATAAATAAAAACAAACAAAATTGATAAAATTGAAATTAAAAAATAGCTAAAATAAATTAAATAAACAAAATAAAAACAAAAAGTAAAAAAAACATTATTATTGAACAAAATAAGGACCCAATAATGAACATCTGCAAGTTAAATAAACACTAAATATTACGGTTATAAAAATAGATAATTCAACACAAAACACAATAATAATAATAATAACTCCTGTCTAGCATTATTTTCTAAATATACAAGCGATTTTACCTTAACTTTATTAAATCACATTAAACACCATTACATTTACTAATATTCTTTTCTACACCAGTGAGTGTAAAACCAGTTTAACAAGCTTCAATCCTTCACGACTTCTCACACATAAACTTTAATACAAAAAGACACCAGTCGAGTTTTATTGATAGCAATTACCCATGGTTTTATTTATCACTCAGCCAGTAATAATTATCATGGCTTTAAAATTAAGCAGACGTCCTTATCATCCAAAGTCACCCTAAGTCCATTTAAACAAGTCATAGAAAAATATATACTTAACACTTTTTACAATACTGGTTTTGGTCCAAACAAAAGTGGATCAGAAAAGCCAATATTCCTTTTACTCTTCAAAGGATCCCCAATTTGCATTTAAGTTTACTTTTAAATGGATTTGGGCAACTTTGAATTAAGGGCTTTACATAATTTCTAAAAAGACAGAACACTGAACGAAAAAAAGAGAAGAGAAGAAGCTGGTTTAAACACAAAACTTCACAGATTTAAAAAAAAAAAAAAACTATTTACAATTTTTAATAATATTTCAAAGGCCAATTATTTGATTCAGAAGCGCAAGGGATGAAGGACAGAACAAAAAGGGAAAGAGATAGAAGTTGGTATCAAATCCAGAGGCTAGACGAAAATGAGGGAGGAAATAAAAATGTACAAGATGAACATGAACAGATTCAGAACGATGCATTTACAGAGAGAAGGACTTCTCCTTGCCTGCAAAAATCTCTGCAGCGGAGGCTCACGGCCCTCAGCTTCACCACCTCCTTATGACATTCATTTTGCTTCTCACATCAGACGGCACTCAGTCTACGCTTTTACACCAAACACAATTCGGCACGTACAAAAACCACACACACAACCTGCGCACTGAAAAAAAACAACACACACACACACACACAAACAAACAAACACACGGGTTATTAGTACATGGAAACAGCACACCCATGTGTCTCTCTCACTCTCAACCCGTCGATACTGTGTCTTCAGAGCATCATTAAACTCTCGCTTGTTTTATTTACTTACAAAATAAGAGAAAGAAAAACCCTGCACACAATGCAGATGCTGCGGAGATTACCGTCCCGTTTAAAAGGTTCTTGCTTGATTGTAATGTTATTTTGCATCTTTCAGTCGTTGTTTTTGGGCCAGTGTTCGCCGTTCAGTTCGCCGATGACCTCCATTGCAAAAAAACAGATGTGCTGGCGCTACGAGTTCATCACAGCGCCATGCTCAAAATACTAAGTACTTCAGTGTTTGTCCCAATAGTCTGCGCTCGGATCCGAAGGGTTTACTTCCTGCGTCGAACAGCCGTTTTGATTTTGCGCCCTGCGATTGAGTTCTGTCCAGTCGGTGTGGCGGTGAAGGAACTCTTTGCTGACCTGTTGGGGCGACAGCAGGATTCATTGTTAACTTCTGTTGCGAACAAATGCATCTGGCAGACTTTACATCGAATGGTAAACAAACGAACCCTTTACACAAGCCTGTTATGACGCGTTTAATGGCCGTAATCTCAAATCCTTGAAAGTTTTAAATCGTATGAACATTTATATACATGTTAGTGGTGTAACGGGTCACAAATCTCCAGTTTGGATCACACTACGGCAGGGATGTCAAACTCAATTCCTGGAGGGCCGCAGCCCTGCACAGTTTAGTTCCAACCTTAATTAAACACACCTGATCAAACTAATTGAGTCTATCAGGCTTGTTTGAAACCTGCAGGGCTCGAAATTGCGACCGTTTTGGTCGCATATGCGCCTGAAATTGAATCTATGCGACCTCAAAATATATTTGGGAGCATTTGTGTGAGTTGATAAAATTGTTGCGTGCGACTGGTTTTCACTGCAAAATGTTCCCCGCATGCGCAGATTTAGGACACATTCACGCAGAACGCATCTTTGCACTTGAAAGGCAGCGCTCAAGAACTGTTTAAAACTGTTGTCAACTTGCTGCAGTAAACAAAGACTGCAATGCTTGCCCCGCCTTCGCGCTCTTTTTATTGGCCCACTGCACTAGAACTGATTGTGAATGGATTGGTTAAAATCAGCTGTCAATCACTTAGTCAACGCCTTCTGCCTTCAGATGACAGGAGAGCTAGAACCGCGAGCATGTAAAGCGCTGAAGATGAGAATGACAACAACACCATCAGATTTTGTTTTAGAAAACACCTAAAGCAACAAATAATGGCACATCTAATCACTGATATTGCGGTGAATGTTAATCCACAATCTACATTTGTCCATTGGCTTCAAGTTCGCTATGAAAATAACTAAAGCATTCACTGTAAAGTCTGTGGGACGGAATTTTCAGGTAACTGTCTGCCACATCTACACATTTTAAGCAAGAGATGTTCTGTTGAATCCTTCATTTAATCGCTAGATGCTGTCAGCTGTGCAGCCATAAGTAAAAGTTAACACCACGTACACCATCGCAAAAGGGCTTGCATGGACTAAGATTAACCTAATATTGCAGCTCATAAAGAGACCGGTATTGCTATTAAAATTACATATACAAATAATAAGGTTTATATCAAAAGCAACTGTGCAATATCAGACATCACCCGTGAGAACACAGCACGTTAACAGATTCATTCATGTCCAGTAGTGCGTGCAGGGCCGGTGAGCGGTCCGCCCATGTATCTTTTGGTCACTCAATTATGTTATAAAAATGTATTTTCTAGTGATAACGGGATTTCGTTGAGACATATTTTCCTCACGCAAGCATATATATTTATTTTTTTGCTTGTTAGTTTTGATTAGTGTTGATTTCAAATGCAATAAATCTGTTTATATAAAACTTAGCAATGGTGTTCATAATTGGTGGTTGCGACTAAATTTTGTCTGGTGCGCCTACATTTATAAAGTTAGGAGCACCAGTGCTACCAAGCAAAAAGGTTAATTTCGAGCCCTGACCTACCAGTAAGTGTGTTGAAGCAGGGTTGGAACTAAACAGTGTAGGGCTGCGGCCCTCCAGGAATTGAGTTTGACATCCCTGCACTACGGTTTTTGAGTCAAGGATCAGACCATTTTTCAGATCAGCAAAACTGAGAAGACAACTTATCCAAAAAAATATTGCAAAAACCATTGGGTTTAACAGACAAAACCTAGAACTTTAATTAAAAATCAAGAAAGAAGCAGCTGAAAAAAAGGAAAATATTCAATAGGAAAAATTATCTGCTGCTGTTGCTGATCATGCTGAATATCTTGAATCTTGTACAACAGATCATATTTATTATCATTGAATGATTTAACAATTCACACACAAAACTTCATGTTTCATAATAGGTGGTTCACTCCAGACAATCAGACAAATGTCTGATTTTACCAGTAGAATAAAATGGTCTAATAATGTTGTCAATGACAGATCGAAAGCATACCTCTCCAACGTAATTCAACATCAGAATTATGAACAGTTATAATCTGATGTCATCTGTTTACTGTGCATTATTGACCAGGACAAACACCATTTTTCAGATCAGCAAAACTGAGGAAACAATTTATACAAAAAAATATTGCAAAAACCATTGGGTTTAACAGACAGAACCCAGAACCTGTAACTTTAATAAAAAAAAATCAAGAAGCAGCTGAAAAAAAGGAAAATATTCAATAGGAAAAATGATCTTTGCTGCTGTTTCTGATCATGCTGAATATCTTGTACAACAGATTATATTCATTATTAATTAATGATTCAACAATTCACACATAAACCTTCATGTTTCATTATGGGTGGTTCATTTCAGACAAATGTCTGATTTTACCAGTAGAATAAAATGGTCTAATAATGTTGTCAATGACAAATCGAAAGCATACGTCTCCAACGTAATTCAACATCAGAATTATGAACAGTTGTATTCTGATGTCATCTGTTTACTGCGCATTAATGACCAGAACAAACATGGGCTGTTTCTCAATATGCGTTGTTCAGCAGTCTTGCGTCCTCATGTATAGTCATCATCATCCACCGAAGTTCAGTTCCAATAAGACCGCAAGAACGGAGGATGCGTGAAAGTTCCCGAATGTATTCTTGATATCGAGGACGCATCGATGCAGACTTGAGCACCGATCTCGCTCTGGAAGTCCCAGAAGTCATTGCAACTGGAGGTGGGAAGCGCAGCATTTTGTATAGATTTATTATTAAAGTTCAGAGATATACTTATTTACCTCAGGAGTTTCCCTCAATGAGACAGTGACAGTAAACATCACCATAAAAATCTTATTTAAGGCATAAACACATTAAGGGTGTTTATTTGTTGAAATTCGTATTAAAATCTGGTCCAGTTGGCATTTCTGTGCGGAGTTTGTATGTTCTCAACCATGTTGGAGTGGGTTTCCTCCGAGTGCTCCGGTTTCCCCCACAGTCCAAACACATGCACTGTAGCTGAATTGGAAGAACTAAATTGGCTGTAGTGTATGAGTGTGAGTGTTTATGGGTGTTTCCTAGTGCTGGGAAACACCCATAACACATGCTATGGAAACACCCATGCTGTGCAGTGTATATTTGTAACGTCGTTATGCAGTATATATTGTGAAACGGGGGAAACAATAAATCGTATGGATGCTGTAATGTTTAAATAATCTTCGGTTAAAGATGCGTGAGGGTCATGTGATCAACAGGAAGAACGCAGCATCTCATTTCTCACAGGACGCGTTCTCTGTCCTCGCGGTCTCCCGAGTTCGTTCTTTCGATGTGACCTGGCAAGACCGGTCTCCACAAGAACACGAGTCCCTTCTCTGTGTTTAACTTTTATTTTACATCTACAGGGAGTGCAGAATTATTAGGCAAGTTGTATTTTTGAAGCTAAATTTTATTATTGAACAACAACCATGTTCTCAATGAACCCAAAAAACTCATTAATATTAAAGCTAAATATTTCTGCAAGTAGTTTTTAGTTTGTTTTTAGTTTGAGCTATTTTAGGAGGATATCTGTGTGTGCAGGTGACTATTACTGTGCAGAATTATTAGGCAACTTAACAAAAAACAAATATATCCCCATTTCAATGATTTATTTTCACCAGTGAAACCAATATAACATCTCAACCTTCACGAATATACATTTCTGACATTCAAAAACAAATCAGTGACCAATATAGCCACCATTCTCTGCAAGGACACTCAAAAGCCTGCCATCCATGGGTTCTGTCAGTGTTTTGACTGTTCACCATCAACATTGCGTGCAGCAGCAACCACAGCCTCCCAGACACTGTTCAGAGAGGTGTACTGTTTTTCCTCCTTGTAAATCTCACATTTGATGATGGACCACAGGTTCTCTATGGGGTTCAGATCAGGTGAACAAGGAGGCCATGCCATTAGTTTTTCTTCTTTTAGACCTTTTCTTGCAGCCACGCTGTGGAGTACTTGGACGCTATGATGAAGCATTGTCCTGCATGAAGATCATGTTTTTCTTGAAGGATGCAGACTTCTTCCTGTACCACTGCTTGAAGAAGGTGTCTTCCAGAAACTGGCAGTAGGACTGGGAGTTGAGCTTCACTCCATCCTCAACCCGAAAAGGCCCCACAAGCTCATCTTTGACGATACCAGCCCAAACCAGTACTCCACCTCCACCTTGCTGGCGTCTGAGTTGGATGGAGCTCTCTGCCCATCCAGCCACGGGCCCATCCATCTGGCCCATCAAGACTCACTCTCATTTCATCAGTCCATAAAACCTTAGAAAAATCAGTCTTGACGTTTGAAACGCTTGATTGTTGGATGATCACGCTTCAGAAGCTTGGCAGTTTTAAGAGTGCTGCATCCCTCTGCAGGATATCTCACTATTTTTGACTCTTCTGAGCCTGTCAAGTCCTTCTTTTGACCCATTTTGCCAAAGGAAAGGAAGTTGCCTAATAATTCTGCACACCTGATATAGAGTGTTGATGTCATTACACCACACCCCTTCTCATTACAGAAATGCACATCACCTAAGATGCTTCATTGCTAGTAGGCTTTTTAGCCTATACAGCTTGGAGTAAGACAACATGCATAAAGAGGATGATGTGGTCTCATTTGCCTAATAATTCTGCACTCCATGTATAGAATATTAAAAAAAAAGTGATCTTTAATTTAAACAATACTAGAGCTGCACGATTCTGGCTAAAAAAATAAGTGCTTTGAAGAGCAACACTGTGTTTTTCTTTCTTACCCGATGTTAAAAGCAGGGGTCTGGCCAAAGCTGAAGCCTCCACCAGCAGGCGGGTTTAACGCAGGCATGGCAGGAGTGGTGCTAGGAGCTGCTGATCCTCCACCGAAGTTAAACATACTATTGTTGGTCGCTGATGCTCCAAAACCACCAGTGCTTCCAAACTGGAACCCTCCTACAATCATAAAACATGGAGAATGATTTCACATTCATACAGATAACTATAAGCACAGGGTGACACACTGGTGTTCAATTACACATTCAGAAACTGTTCTTTTAAGGGACATTTAAGGGTCTCAGATTCATACAGGTATTAAGCATGTGAATGTTTGCTCCGTTTTGGAATGAATCATTAAATGGAAAGACTCTGACCTTGTCCTGGGGAGGCAGCAGTCGAACCAAACGTCGGTGCAGCGTTGGCTTGCTGACCGAAAACAGGGGCAGAGCTGGGTTTGGCTCCGAATGTAGAAGCCGGGGTAGCAGAGGCCGAAAATGAAGGCGCTGCTGATCCGAATGCAGGAGCACTGGGTTGAGATGCACTCTGCCCGAAAATGGGGGTCTGTCCGGAGCCGAAGCCAGATGAAGGAGCGGCAGAACTGAAGACAAATGGGGACGGGTTTGCAGACGGAGCTGGAGCTGCGAGAGAAAAATAGATGAGACACATTTGTAGAGGGAATTTTTGAATTTACTGCCAGATCAGCTTCTTTTCGGCTATTTCATGGCAAAAACAGATCAAATTTACATCTTATAAATGTCACTTTCTTATGATTAAAAAAACAACAAATAATAAAAATATATTAAACAGCAATAAATGATGCACAAGATAAAAACCTCAACCAGTTTTATGGACTGACACATTTGTAGAAGACCATATGCAAAGGTAAGCAGGAGGGCTGGGTAGATTACTTTTGAATTGTAATCGGTATCGGATCACAAATTACATAAAATTTGTAATGTGTAATATAATCTCTTGGATCACATATTTATGGTAATGTAATGTAATCTGACTACTTTTGGATTACATTTAAATTACTTTTGTGCCAACACTTATTTGATGGTGCATGTTGAAGTAGGATAATGTTGTACTATTTTGACCACAATATAATATTTGAATTCTTTATCAGCTTCTTTTTAAAGTGCATATATGGATAGCTAATACTTCAATATACTAACTACTAATATATTGTTCGTGTTTGCTTGTAGTAACACTGAACACAACAAATTCACATCTAATAAGGGCTGTGCAATTAATCACAATCACACACACACAAAAAATAATAAAATAAAAAAAATCATGTAAGGCTGCAATTTTATCAATTAATTTATTTAGATTTGTTCACATTCTTGTGCGCATGATTTTAATATGTTAACCAATCAGAGCTGACGCAGCACAGCTGCTAAGCTGACGCAGCACTACTGCTAAGCTGAGCGGGAGAAAGACGTTAACCAATCAGAGCTCACTCCGAGCACGACGAAGTTGAGCAGGAGAAGCTAATAGGTGGTTGTGATTTACGTTAGTTTTTATTTATTGTTCTGACTGGAATTGAGGTTAGTTCATCTTTATTTCTTCATGTTGTCTGTTTTTAACACAGTTTATTACAGTTTTGTTGATCCAGCAGCGAGTGCTGCTGTGTACAGTATGTGTTTAACTAGAGCTGAGGTTACTTCATCTTCAGTTATCTTATGTCGTCTGTTTTAAAGACAGTTTTACTACAGTTTTATTTATTAAACTTAATACTGTTATTTCATTGTGAAATGTTTTGTTCTGCACTTCTTGTGCACTGAACACATGTAGAATGTGTGTGTAGCGCTTTTGAAAAAGCAAAAACAGCTGACAAATCACAAATAAAATTGCAAATCGCAAAATTCATTCCAAAAACCGCAATGACTATTTTGTCCATATTGCAAAGCCCTACATCTAATGATTTTAAACATTTACTTAAAGTACATTTACAAAACAGCGGCATTAAAAATAAATATTTCATGATATATTTAAAAAATACATAAAAATTAAGACCATATCAATGAATAATAAACAGTAATATTGCAAATGCAATCAGGTTTATGACGAAAAAATAAATAAATAAAATAAATAGTCTAAATATGAGCATTTTAAAAAGAAGTTTACTTAAATTCGAAGCATTGCGAATTATACATTGACTAACGGGGTCAAGTTTTGTGGTTATGTTCAGTAATATGCCTCAGTGAACCAAATATATATATATTTTTAATTCAAATAAATCCAATTTATTCAAGGAATATTTGAGTGGTTCAATGACATTTGTGATATTAATGTAAACGGTGACAGCTTTGCTTTCCTGCACCTATTAATGGATGACCATAAAAGAGTGCACATATTTATCTTACTGTTTAACTTCCATGTGCAAGCCAGGGTATAATAAAATACAAACTACGCATCTAGATATACAGACACCTACACCGACACCCTTTAAAGAAACATGTTTTGTGAATACTTACGCTGTCTGATGGTGCTCTAGATTTGCTGATATTAAACCGATGAATTCATATTTCTGACACAAACATGCATTCACCATTACAGGGGTGGTCATATGTACATTGAAGTGATCTATTATTTTAATTATTAATATTATTTAAGATACAGATCAGAGCAAACTATTTCTTCACTATTAAAAGGACAGACCCCCCCCCTTCCCATACATCTTGTTTTGATGTCCTTGAGGGAGGCTTAAGCTTTACTTAGGTGGTCAGACCGCCCTTAAAGCCCCCTGTAATTCGCACCCTGATGAGACATACTTCATTCATTTACTTGTCGGCTTAGTCCCGGTATTAATCCGGTGTCGCCACAGAGTAATGAACCGCCAATTTATCCTGCATGTTTTTTACGAAGCGGATGCCCTTCCAGCTCTAACCCATCACTGGGAAACATCCATACACATTCACACACATACACTAGGTCCAATTTAGCTTACCCAATTCGATTGGAAGTACTTGAATTTTTGGAAGTAACCCAGATTGCAAACAATATATGCTACTACCCAGCTTTGGTAAGAAGCACACAAGACAACAACAGGTATTTGGTGGTAAACTGACCGGCAGAGGCAGGGGTGGAGGACGCAGCAGCACCAAATGTGAAAGAAGGGGTGGACGAGTTTGAGCCCGGGCCAAACTGGAAAGGCTGTGCTGGGGCAGCAGGGGCAGCAGAGGGGGCCGCAGGAGGAGCCGGCTGACTGTCCTGCTGCTGCTGTCCGAACACGAAAGTCTTTCCCACATTTAGTTCAGAGGAGGAGTTCTGGCCAAACACAAAGGTACTGGAGGGAGCAGGTGTGGGAGCCAGGGAAGAGGTGGTGGGAGTGCCGAAAAGGCTGGGGGTGGAGCTGGAGGAGGCTGGGGTGCTGGAGGTGGAGTTGGCCATGAAGCCAAAAGAGGGCTTTGGAGCAGAAGTTTCTGGAAAGCACATAGAGGGAGAGTCAAACTGTGGTTCTACAGGAACATGGTATAACATCTACAGCAGAGATCAACTGGAGAACTACCAATTTGCTCAAATATTTTAGCTACCGCCATAATTAAAGGTCCCGAGAAATTAAAATAAATACATTTTAGATGTTGGTTTTTTAGTCTTTAAGTTAAGAACTTCAGTTAGACAGTGAGGTAATTCGTGCTTAGAAATAATAATTCTGATATAAACTTCCAAAGCTTGCAGTTTGTACCTTTTTTGCATAAATTGATCAGTGATTTTTTTTTATGTCACCTCAGTTCAGTTCCTTATCAAATCTTCTGACCAATCAAATGCTCTCTAATATCTGACATGCCCCGCCCCCTTTTCATTTGATTCGCATGAGCTCAACCAGAGCGGTGGGGAAAAAAAGAAACTTTAAAGAGGAGGAGCTTATCCATGCCCCGCCCTCTATTTAAATTTAATGGTTGCTGCCACCCATGGACTTCTATAGTAGGAAGAAAAACAAATACAGAACGTCAATGGGTGCCACATTCTGCAAAATATATTTTGTTCAACAAAAGAAAATTAAAATGAGTTTAACAAAGGATGAAGTTATGGCATAATTTAGATTTTTGGGTGAACTATCCCTTTAAAGGGGTCATTATTCATTCATTCATTTTCTTGTCGGCTTAGTCCCTTTATTAATCCGGGGTCGCCACAGCGGAATGAACCGCCAACTTATCCAGCATATTTTTTACACAGCGGATGCCCTTCCAGCCGCAAGCCATCTCTGGGAAAGGGGTCAATATGATGTTGCTAAATGAACACTTTGTTTATGAGTTAAGGCACTGCATATTGTAAATTTAAATACAAAATCCCCACATCCTGTACGTTAGCATTCCTCATCTCTGCCTTTGTAGAACAACAATTTCACAAAAACTCATTATTCCAAAAAGTGTGGTGTGCTCTGATTCGTCAGCCATTTATCAAGTGTTGTGATTGGCTGAATCCCTCAAGAGTGTGATGCAATTTAAATAAAAATATTTGCAGCCTAAAATTGGCTTTTCTCAAAACTTACAGCATTATTTGCCTCAACTATTGCATCTTGATCCTATATATATCTTCTATTTTTTTTTCATTGGACTTTTAAAATCCTGGAGGTACTGAGAAATGGTATGCCCTTTATTACCTTAAATTAATCACGAATTAGATTTAGAATATGCAGATGACCAAGCTTATTGATCAATTTTGCCTGGACGACTTTAGCAGAACACAAATCAGTATGGCTCAATTTTACAAACAAGCTGAAATTGAAGTTGGAGTCTCGCAACCAAACACACAGCATCTCCACGACATGGCGGTGACAACAACAATACTAGAAAGGAAATTAAAGTTACACCTTTCTTTGCATGTACATTATTGATGTCAATCTGGAGTGCTTGAATAAGGCGCTTTAGTTAGATGCATTAGTCCTAACTTTAAGATTTAAAGATATATATATATATATAGATATATATATATA
>CAIGQQ010002327.1:2208908-2229774 GCA_903798035.1 Danio albolineatus | reverse complement strand
TACCTGAATGCTGTTCCTTAAAAATATGTTTGCAATGATCAGTGTTTTTGTCATTTTCTAATGCCGAGCTCAGACTGCATGATTTTAGCCCCTATTTTGACTCACCGACAGGTTTTGAGAAATTGCCGACAAATGCCTGAAATCACAGGCAAATCAGTGCTCGTGCACGCGAGTGACAATCACACAATATGAACTATCAAAGACTCGATCTGAGAGAATCAAAGATGAGTCGCCGATGTCCGGGAGATATTTGGCTGCTGAATATCTGGAGCTGTCGGCGATTCAAATCATGCCGTGTGAAATGTGTTATGACTGAAAATAATATCAGCGATTGCCTACAGCCAATCAGAGAGCAGCATTCACTAGTGTGGGGACCTGCAGGCCAGCGGGAGGTTGAGGGAGAAGTTAAAAGCTCATTTTTAGTTTATTCAGACCCAAGAAATGGAGGGAAAATGAGTGTAAATTTGGCAGGAGCCCCCGTGTCTGTTTGACGTGTGATGTGAGCAATATCACAATCCAACCCGGTCAAATAATAACAAAGTGGAGAAGAAATGGCAAATTCCCTTGAAAGCCAGGAGAGCAAATATGGACATTTTCTACCCCATTAAAGGCTTCTTTCTCATTATGTAGTTAATAACAAAAGATATACGACGTGTGTTTGGGTGTGAGACGTAGTTTGGACAAAGTTGTCTGCAATTCTTCCTATTTTGAAGTCATGCAGTGTGAAACTCCCTGTCGCCGATCCATCTTGCAGTGTAAACAAAGCAACGACGAAACGCTAGCGCAGACAGTCATGCAGTGTGAACACATCTGTGGCACGACTACTTTGAAAATCATGCAGTCTGAACTCGGCATAAGGCAATTATCTATGCTTGAGGATTGTTTATTACGGTTTATGCAGATGCACATGCCTACAGAATCATGCCAATCAAAGTCAAGTGGTGAAATTGAATTCATATAGCAATAATCTCAAAATAACAAAATATAGCAACGTTAGATCTCTCCAATTTCATACAGCTCTAGTAAATTGAACAGTTTCAGTGAACTATCCCTTTAATAGATACTGTCTGAACATTTATGTCTTGAATGACTGCCAACGTTTATCTAGCAGTTTCTGTCCAGAAATGCGTTTGCTCACCTTTATCAGATGCACGTGATGAGAAGCCACTAGTAGTGGAGATGTTGTCATCCTCATGCTGAGAGCTGGAATCCTTAATCTCTTTAACCAGTGAGAAGTTGGAGGTTACAGCGAAAGGGCTCCCTGAGAAGGGTGCTGTGGATGTGGAGGGCTGGGAAAAAAGGGAGCTGGAGGCGCCCAATGCAGGAGAACCGTCCAGGGAGGGGAACTGCAGGTGGGTCCGGTTGAGCGGGGGTCTCGACAGAGCATCCTGGAAGTTCAGTGACGCTCTGCTTGTAGATGGTTCTGAAAAGTAATTTAGTATTTCAAGTCAATGGCACTGGTTTAAAACAGACAATTCTCTAGGTCAGTGGTTCTCAAACTTTTTTCACCAAGTACCACCTCGGAAATAAATGGTCTCTTTAAGTACCACCATAATGACCAGTATGGAAATACAGTAGCGTAGTAGGCCTAATTAAGCAGCTACAGCACTGCACAGTTCAAAAACGAGACAAATTAATTCCTATCATTGAGAATTTGTATTATTGTCAGCCACTTTAAACAATATAAATAGTTTGAACATTAACAGTGCTTGCAGACCAAAAAAAATTAACTAATTCACCTTTTAAATTCAAATGCTTTTAAAAGTGATTTACAAATGGCACTGTTCTTAAAAAATACAAATAAAACTGCTGTACTTGTAAAGTATTAATGTATAGTAGCTTATTTATCAAAACCTGAAAATGTTGCTAGGACCTGATGAATATAGGCTATGTGTCATATACATGCATATACATTTTTTTATACATTGAGATATTGCATGTACATATTAACTTATTTTATATGTTTGAAATCTAAGCGTTATATTTTGATATAATTCAGAATTACATATTTAAATTGGAAATTAATTTTGCTTACTGCTCGTCACTTACAGTAGGCCTGTGTGTCAGAAAAGCCAGCGATTAATGCATAAATTCAATAGTCTGATGATGTTCTTGATTCTGATTGGCTGGAGGGTGTGCTATATTTCGTTGAAACGCACAGGTAGTTCCAGTCAGTTTTGATCACAGTTCGAAATAAATGCGCTTCTCCCAAAAGTTTACAGTTACCATAGCAACTCTGTGTGCAGGAAACGGATGATGGCTATTAATGGTGGACAGGAAATCCGCAAAATTAGGAAAATACTCATCAACAATGCCACAAAATCAAATTAAGAGTTTTTTCAAGTGAGAATATAAGAACGGCGTCACTCTTCTAGGCTAGCCCTAGAAGGGCTTCTCTAGCACGTGTATCTGCTTCGCATAACCCTCCGCAAGCGCCGCGCGCCTCTTTCTCTTCCTCCGCGCCAAGCAGATAGATTTTTTTTACATCTGATGAAAACGATGCTATAAAGTAAACATTCTAAGCACTCCGGTGTTATCGTACGCTTCAGGGAACAGCCAATGCTGCCTGATCATGGTGTTATCGTACGCGTCCAAGGGTTAAAGTGTGTTCATTTTATTATTCTATTATTCAGCGATTCTTCCGCGTACCACTTAAAGAAATCCTGCGTACCACTAGTGGTACACGTACCACAGTTTGAGAACCACTGCTCTAGGTTTTGGAATAGCGTCGGTGTCTAACTGCTGGAAAGCATCTATGCAATAGCATTTTCTCTAAAAAATAATAATCTCAAAATAAAAATAAAGAGAATTGACTTGAACTAAATAATTGGCTCAATTCAATTCGTTCCTGAATGAACTAAACACTGCAGTTGAATACTTTGGCTAATATTTTGTTTAAATTGTAACTTACTCTGTACTGAATGGTGTATGAAATTAATAATTTACAATGCATCTGGAAAGTATTCATAGTGCTTCATATTTTCCACATTTTTTGGTTACAGACTTATTGCAAAATGGATTACATTAATTTCCTCAACATTCTACACACAATCCCCCATAATTACAACGTGAAAGAAGAGTTTTTGAAAATTGCAAATTTACAAAATAATAATAATAAAAATAAATAACTAAAATGTACTTCAGTATTCAAAGCCTTTGCTCAACATTTTGTTGATGCACCTTTGGCAGCAATTACAGCCTCAAGTCTGTTTGAATATGATGCCACAAGCTCGGCACACCTGTTTTTGGGAATTTTTGCCCATTCCTCTTTGCAGTAACTCTCAAGCTCTATCGGGTTGGATGGGAAGCGACGTGTACAGCCTTTTTCAGATCTCTCCAGACACGTTCAACAGAATTTAGGTCTGGGCTCTGGCTGGGTCATTCAAGGACATTCACCGTCATTAAGCCACTCCATGATATTTTGGCTGTGTGCTTTGGGTCATTGTCCTGCTGGAAGATGAACCGTTGCCCCATTCTGAGGTCAAGAGCACTCTGAAGCAGGTTTTCATTCAGGATGTCTCTGTAAATCGCTGCATTCATCTTTCCCTCTATCCTGACTAGTCTTCCAGTTCCTGCTGCTGAGAAACATCCACACAGCATGATGCTGCCACCACCATGCTTCACTGTAGGGATGGTATTAGCCTGGTGATGAGCGGTGCCTGGTTTTCTCCGAGGGTAACGCCTGACATTCACTCCAAAGAGTTCAATTTTAGTCTCATCAGACCAGAGAATTTTGTTACTTATGGTCTGACAGTCCTTCAGATGCCTTTTTGCAAATTCCACGCTAGTAATGGATTTACAGGTGTGCACTTTAACTTCTTATGCATCAAATAAGCACTCTAAACTTCCCAGAGACATGTTGAATTCTTCCATAATTTGCAATGGTTCCGAATTGCTTTCTTAGTGATTTTTAATACCAAGTTTTTAATCTGTTTTATCTATTATTTTCTGTAAAGCTGCTACTGATCATTACATGTCCACACTAAATGGTTACAAGAGACATGTTTAAGGAATTATATGCAACATCTTTCATTTATTCTCATAGGTAAGGCAAGATCACCCCTTTAGCTCATACTTAGAGTAAAAATGTGCTTTATGCATCAGAATTGGAAATACCTGTGTTACTTGTGCTCGGCTCAGGAGAGTCTCGTCCATCTCGGATCGGGGCTTCGTCATTGCCGTTGGGGGGAGGAGTCATATTGTTGTGCTCCACCCCTGCTGCAGAGGCTCCGCCCTCTGGACCTTCTCCATTTCTGAAGTATTTCTGCAGCCAGGAGGGGACTATACTCTTCACTGTATCCGTCACTCGAGTGATCAGGCCAGGCTGCTGCAGGGGACAAATGGACAAAATTAGCATATCCAGTAGCAACAAAACAGCAAAAGCAATACACTAAAATTAATGAACCATGCAGATATGACAGTCGCTCAGCAGAGCATAACTACAAATGTATGATTCATATCATTATTGCATTTAAGCAGCGATACACAATTTAGATTAAAGCATGACTAATGCATAAATTTGTGCCATTGGTTTAAAACAGCAGCCCTACAACGAGCCCTATTTTTGTTTCATGCTTTAATAATTATTTCCACCTCAATCATTTACTCACTGCAATGACAAAAGACAATTCATTTCAGTCTTAATTTTAATCCCTTTGGATTTAGGATAACACTGAAAAGCCGACAGACAGAAGTGAGTAAGCTCTTAAACCTCAATAGCAAAAACATTTTCCTTGTTCATGTCACCTCCAACTCATCTACTATCAAGGACACAGACATGCTGCAAGAAAATATGTTCTCTTAAGATCAATTGGGTGTAGGGCTGCATGATACTGGAAAAACAGACATTGTGATATTTTATTATTTTCAGCAACACATTGAGATATTGAACATGCTTTCACCAGATGAAATGAACAGCACGGTTTAGAAACAATTTATACACTTTCGATTGATTGGGATGATTTTGTAGGGGAGAATATCTGCATAAAATAAAATAAACCAATAAGAACCATTGATAAATACAGTGGGGCAAATATACAAATTAAATAAACATTACTTTAGGGTTTTCTAAGAGTATAGCAGTATTACTGAGCCAAAAGTGTGATAATCAAGTGTAAAAACACTGACATCTTCATTGTATATAGACAGAAATACGATTAATCTTTCTAGTTATTGAAAAAAAAAAGAAAAGTTATAAACAATATCATTCCTTGTGGATAGGCATGGGACGATAACTGTTTTCAAGGTATACCATGGTATGGAAAAGTCAAGGTTTTCATACCGCCAAAATTTTCTGCTATACCGTTCCTAAAGTATGGGCGATATTTTTTTATTCACTTTTTTTTTTTTTTTTGGTGTAAATTGTAAAGAAATCTGTGTTTTTTTTAAACAAATGAAGACCACAGAACTCGAGGATTCACTTGAATTATTTAGCCTGACATGTTTACTGCTCTAAAATATGCTCTTTTTAAACATCTAGGTAAAAAACAACACCTTTTAACCCACAATATATTTTATTTTGAGAAACTTTTAAAATATTTTGGGGCAGTAAACACAATACCGTCATACTGTGAAACCATGATATTTTTAAGGTTATCATACCGTCAGACTCTTATACCGGCCCATGCCTACTTGTGGATGAATGTTTTATACTTTTTTAGTGGCTTGAAATACACATTCACAGGCCTTAAAAGCACATGGAGATGATGCACTTTTTTTAGTAACTTCATGGTTGAACTTTACAATAGATATGTTTCCATCCAAAAATATGAAATGCGCAAAACTGGATTATCGCATAAAAGACGTGCGAATTAAGCAGCGTTTCCATCCAACGAGTCAAAGCGGACAAAATCGTCACTTCCTGATCAACTGGCACCAAATATCAACAGTAAAAACGTAATTTGTTGCAGTATGAGAAGCTGCGTCAATCATTTCTTCATTTAATAAATGACTTTCACCTCAGAAGGCAACCCTGAAACGCAGTGAACGCGCGGTGGCGTTTAAAGGACTCTCGATTCTTTTAGAATGACCAAAACAACATTTCAGATGTTTTACAATGTGCTCAGCCTGCTGGTTTGTCCATTCACACACATTTTCATCATCACATGATCTTTTATAACAAAATAACATGACGTTTATTTAATGCGCATTCTGGAATTTATGCAGTGTTTCCATCGCAGTTTATGCGCATCTTTTCTTATCGAATAAAAAGGTTATCCTACTCAGTCATGCGCATACATTTTTTATGCGCATTTTTAAAATGTATGCGCATCATGACGTTTCCAACCGTTTTTCAAGCACATATTCAAAATGCGAATAAAAATAGCTGGATGGAAACATAGCTACAGACTCTACAAATTATGTACGTTTCAACTCGGGTCAACTTTAAACCAGACTTAACTCCTGCAATGCGACTACTGTGAACGCACACATTACGATATCAATCCTGAAACCATATATCGTGCAGCCTTTTTTTGTGTGTGTGAATGAAGGACACATTTCCTCCATTTATCATACTGCAGAAGCAGCGTAGCCCCCAAGGCTAAAGAGTGCCTGGATTAAAGAGATTCAGTTGTCATCTAAAAGGGGCCCTGGGGACCAAATCACTGTGCAAGCACTACAGGCTTATTGTTCTTTAACAGAGCTCCACGGTTTGGCCACAGAAACACCACAGGCCGGCTCTCTGGCCAAACGCTGCAAACATGTGACCCACAGGCAGGTGGGAAAGCTAAATAGTCCATTTAGCCGGAGCAGAAGAGCTAGGGAGATTGCGCAATAGAAACGAAAGGCCTTTAAAGCTACTTGGATTTAAATATAGGCCAGAGCAAGAGTGTAATTCATCTTCCTGCCTCACTCTGAGATCAAGACTACATATGAAAAGATAAACAACATGAAGCTGCTGCATGTGCTCAGCATATGAAACCAGCTGTGTGCATGGCTGGGGCCCCACGCACGGGCTCAGGGTTGCAACATAAGTCACTTCCTGTTAAAAGCGCACACATGGCGTAAACCAAGGTCAGCATGGCCAATCAATACAAGCAAAGATGTGTGTAAGAGCAGAGGTTCATACAGTACTCTGAAAAAAACATTGACTTGAGTTCAACCATACTTTATACTCCCACTAAGTGATGTCAGATGTTTAAGTAAACACCTGTACGCTCTGCTCCTATTGCATATGTGACCATGGACCATAAAACCAGTCAGTCCATTTTTAAAAATGAGTAAGATTTACATTGATGTTTGGTTTGTTAGGATTATAATCGGCTGAGATATAACTATTTGAAACTGGTGGCTCAAATTCAACATATGTAATAATTTGTCTTTAGAGCTGTATGAAGTCAGCAATACATAATACTAATCAAAAATTAAGTTAGATATAGTAATGGGCGATATACACGATATGCGATATAAACAATACAAAATTGGCCTACGATAGAGATTCTAATTCTATTGCAGTATCACGATAATAATCCAAGAACAAAATGTTTAACCAAATGTGTTACCTTAGGCTGCAGGTTTGAAATATGGTTTTATTTAAAGTATCTGCAATACACAATTTTATTTGACTAATTAATACTGGAAGTATTTTCAGTACAGTGTAAGTTCCTTAACTAAAAAGACACCAGTTTTTTTGTTCTCTGCAAACTTGGCGTTTAGGAACCAAGGACTTAAAAGAAAAGTCTTTCTTTCTAAAAGGCACTACATTTAGTTTATTTATCTGCAACATTGTGTTGTTTAATTACAGTTTTGCTTTTGCACAATAAATATTCTCAAAACGACATGCAACGTTTATTTCTTTAAAAAAAAAAGCAGTTTGGCTTTCCTAAGAGTCTATGTAACATGTTCTGAAATGATTCTATTATAATTTATGTATCGCAATATATATCGTTATCGCAAGAGGCTGCAATGTATATCGCAATATGGATTTTAGGCCATAATCGCCCATCCCTAGTTAGATACATTTATGGTGGGACAATGACTGCATGTCTTCATTCAACATGATGTTTAGTTGATATGCCAATAATTTTTGGCACAAAAAAAAGGTCAATTATTTCAACTTGCACAATAAATTGTTGGCTATTCCTATGAATATACACATGCAACTTAGGGTATGGGAAACAAACTTAATTTGCATTGAGAAAGCAGTCCTGGAGCTCGTGATGGAGTTTAAATGTCCATTTACATGGAACACTTTACAGCATAAAAAACTGAAAACGTTATGCAGTATGCCAGTTCATGGTCAGCTACAAGGCCGGGACACACCAATACAGCTGTCGGCCATAGACCCTTTTCACATTTCCGGGTTTCTTAGTAGCGAAAGTCATCATATTTGGGGAAACTTTAGAGTACAACAAATATTTTTTGACAATCTTATTTGATGTTATAAAGAAAAAGGACAGAAATAGTGCGAGACTGACGACAGCAGCAAGAAGAGAGAATAGCATCAAATTTACTGTCCTGTCCCATAGACACTGCATTAGAAACACCTCGCACAAGCGTTAATTCATTCTTTTTGTAATTTGAGACAAAGATGATACACAAGCATAAACATTTAAATGTTCCTAAGTTTTTTTTTATATATAAATCAAAATATTAAAAACTTTCAAAGATGCTGATGACCGTTAAATGCATCATAACAGGCTTGTGAAAAGGGTACATTGGGCTGCCTCAAGCCATTGGTCAGGGTAGTTGGTTTGGTGTGATCCACATGTTGTCTCTCATCGGGTTTATGTTGGAGATCACTGGCCTGATTCAGCACCTGATTGGTTATTAAGCAGTAAATCAGAGGGCGAAACAATTTAAGTGATGTACCAAATAATCAGTTAAAGCTGATTTATACTTCTGCATCAAGCACATTCATAAGGGAACCGAGCCTGTGGAGGAACAAATCGTCTAACGGAGGGTTTTCATCTGCGCTAGTTGTCAACCTGCTGCAATAGTCAACCTGCTGTGTCCCAGCCTTTAGCAGCCTGACAAACCAAACTTTTTTTTGGAGAAGAGGTTACAACTTTGACTCTTTTGAGAAAGAAAAAAAAAACAAACAAAAAAACAGTTTTCAGGTATCCAGGTAACGAATAAAAAAAAAGTGATTTGGTGAAAACTGTGAGCTCATTCAGATGTGTATAACATATTTATGCATGAGTATTTACAGTCAAAACAACAATGAGCACACTCAACTAAAGCAAAGAGCACTTCTTCAGAAAGTCATATAGACAGCTACTAGCCGATCATGCCAAATACAGCATTTCTTGTGGTTTTCATAGATAGTATGGACAATTAATACAAAATAAACATAATAAATCTATCCTAAGCTAGATTCAATATAGCACATGCTTTTTTTATTATTCTTAACTGTTGTAAATGCAATTTTGAGGGACTTAAATTCTATGAAAAAAAAATTATATATTCAAATACTATTCATATATGCACAATTTATTGACAGTAGAAAGAAAAGCAAGGAGCAACGATGCACAAACAAATGTTAACAAAAAATATGGGTATGTACCTCACAGATTTTTAAATTGCCTTCATAATTTACATTTCTATGGGGGGTAATTGCTAAATTAATTAGAATAAACAATTTGACCATGCTGAACATGAAGGTGTTTGTTTCCTGATTTTTCAATACATTACCAGTCTTATCTTTACAGTATCCTACACATAAAAAACTTTATTTATGAGCAATTCCAGCATTATAGATTTGACATTTGCAGTCAAATCTTAAAATATAAATTCACAGAGAAAGTGCATGTTAACATTTTATGGAAACATCTGTTTATATTTTCCAGAAAAACTAACCACAGAGTTATTAGATCAGAAATATATCAATCTGTAAACATTTTTATATTTTAAGCAAGGAAATGTAAAAGTAAAGGTTTTCATACAGCCAAAATTTTCTGCTATACCGTTCCTAAGGTATGAGTAAGATTTTTATTTTATTTACTTTTTTTTGTTTGTTTTTTTAGGCGTAAATTGTAAAGAAATCTGTGTTTTTGAAACAGATGAAGACCGCAGAAGTCAATGATTCACTTGAATTATTCAGCCTGACATGTTTACTGCTCCAAAACACTTTAAATGTTTCTCATAATAACATATATTGTGTTCAAAGGGGGAAAAGGTTGTTTTTTAGCCAGACATTTAAAACGAATATATTTTACAGCAGTAAACACAATATCTTCATACCGTGAAACCGTGATATTTTTATCATACCGTCAGAATCTTATGCCGGCCCATGCCTAGTTATGAATACGATAACCAAGATATAACGCAGTTTGGAAAAGTCGAGGTTTTAAACCCCCCAACATTTTATGTAATACCGTTCCTAAGGTATTTGTAAGATTATTTTTATTTACTCGTTTTGATGTTGCTGCTTTTCAAGACAACAGTATCTCCAGCAGAAAAGATATCCAAAAATACAATTTTAAACTGTTAAGAAATCTGAATTTTGAAACAAATGAAGACAGCAGAAGTCAATGATTAATTTTCATTATTTAGCCTCAAATGTTTACTGCTCCAAAGGTTATTACATGTTTCTCAAAATAAAATATATTGTGTTTTTTTACCCAGACACTTAAAAAGAATATATTTTAGAGCAGTAATCACAATATTGTGAAACCGTGATATTTTTATCCAAGGTTATCATATCGTCACAATCTTATACCGACCCATGCCTAGTTATACGTGACCTAAAAAAAAAGGTTTACAGTCTACAACATACTTTGTAGAAATTATGTAATTTAAACTGCACAGCCCAAAATAAATAACGCTAATCCCAAGGATAAAAATTGGCTCTCTGTAAAACAAGCATGATTGATTTTATTTTATTTACCATTTTTTGGGATTTCTGAGGAAAAAGCTTCGTTATGGACGTGACGTCTCTCTGTGATGGATGTGACAGATGTGAAATTGCTTGTTACTTTGGTAAATCAAATATAATTGTTTGAAAACATTGACAGAGACGTTGAGTATTTCTACAGTACTGTAAAACACAAACCAACACAAAAAAAAACAACTAAAAAGCAATTCACTGTTTTGGTAAAAACTTACATGTTTTCATGGCAAGGTTAACATTTGCATGCAATGGCTCGTATTAAATATAACTCCTAATTAAACCTCAAGCAAAAAATATATACATTTATACTTTTTTGCCTGCCATAAACTCATGTGCCTCTCTAACCCACTAAATATGCCTAAAACAGATAATCTACGAAGATCACGAAAAATGCAAAGTGATTTTCAACTATGATTCACAGTATTTGGGTTATTATGAATTAGAGTAACAGTTTATGATCACTTCAAGATGAATAATTAAAATAATTCTGTTAATAAAAACCACATAAACACGAAGCTGGGTTAGACACTTTATAAAGTAACTGAGTGCAGGATTTCCAGTGTATGTGTGATATACAGATGAAAACACGCCACGACACGCACACACTCGCTCATCCCGCCTTTCTTCATGATGACAATCTCACTGCTTTAAGCAGGACAATGTACTCCAAAACATGTATTAGTCTCTAATCACATCCAAAATGATCATTAACCAAGCTAATAACTTGAAAATACATGAAAACATACAGCAAAAAGTGCTCTGAAGCTGAAATTACTCTCATGTGGAGTCACTCATAGCGATAGACACGAGTAAACTAGTCAAAGTAAGAGCTTAAATAACTTAATTACATAAATGATACGTTGTGAAAATGCTGTTTTAATGGTTAGTTTAGACTGAAGTGATTTGATCTGACGCCGGTGCTAGCCGCAGCTAACGGCTAACGGCTTGCGTCTGAAACGCGTTCACGAGGTTGTCTTCACCTCAGTGAAAACACATTTAAATTTCACCTCTCAGTCGCCATATTTTCGAGTATTTTCCTCACCGAGAGGCTTTGTTTCTTCAGTCAAATGAGTTAGCGGTGTGGAAAGCGTGTGCTGGAAGAACGTGAACAGGCCCAAAACAGGCCTCAAAATGTCTCCTGTTTCACAAAACACAAAACCCGCTGCCAAACCGCTGCTCCGTTTCCCGTTAATAACCGTTACATTCCTCGCTGTTGCAGCTAAACGTTGCCGTTGTTTACCTGTTTGCCTTTGGCGTAGGGTTTTGACGCGATGTGGTGTCTTCTGGATCTGATTTTCCCTCCTCCTGTCGCCGCCATGGTTAACTAGATTGAGTCTGCTCAGTAGCGCTCGCCGGATAGAGCTCCGCTGTCACAGCGCGGCCCTCCAATATACCGTCAGCCACCGCGGCGCTGGGAGTCATGGGAGATGTAGTTCAGGAGGACACTTTCATTTGCGTTCGATGTTGACGTCAGTTTGTAGGAGTTTGGGGATTTTGTAGTTGTCAGGTCTGTGGTTAAAATTAGGTCAAGAGAGTTTCTTTCTGTTTCGTTTTAAATTCTGCAAATATGTTCATCCTTATTCTAGAAACAACCATCCAGCAGACATGAGGTGTGTGATTGTAAAACACTATATTTCAATCGTTTTGTTTTTAAAAATATAGGCTATATATTATTGAATTTAATTTAATCTCATTTATGCATTGATTGTATTTATTTCATATATATTTAATTTTATACTAATTTGAATTATTTGAATATGTTTTTATTGTAATACATTTATTTATTTTCCATTTATTTGGACTTTGTTTATTTGAACCTAATTTATGTATTTAAAATGTGTTATGTGTTTGTTTTAATCAATTATTTAAATATTTTTTGCATAATTAAAATTTAATTGTATTAAATATATTTTTCTAATTATTATAATTTATAATTATATTATTATTTATAAACTTTTTATTTAGTTAAATGCACATTTGTTTGTTAATAAATGGTTTCATATTGTATTATTTTAATACATTATTTATATTTCATTTATTCTTAAATTTCTTTCATTTATTTTAATCTAATTTACATATTTATTGCTTATTTTAAACGATTTTATTTTAATAATTACTTGAATAATTTAATCGAATCTCACTCTATATTTTTATCTAGTTATAATTTATTATTATACAATTACTTATTGTATTTTTCATTTAATTATATACAAATTTGTTTGTTAAAAATGATTAAATTGTGTATTATTTAAACTATTATTTTTATTTATTTTTTATTATTATTATGACATTTCCTTGAAACTAAATATTTTAATAGTTAACTTAAATAACAAGCACTAAGGTAACATTAAGGACAATTTCATACTACTATTTTTATGATTATTATTATTATTATTATTATTACTATGTGTAAATTAGTAATGCTTTTTGCTATAGCATGTTTAAAAGTGGTGTAAAACTGCTAAAACTGTTGACGTCAGTTTGAAGGAGTTTGGGGATTTTACTGTAGTTGTCAGGTCTGTGGTTAAAATGAGGTCAAGAGAGTTTCTTTCGGTTTCGTTTTAAATTCTGCAAATATGTTCATCCTTATTCTAGAAACAACCATCCAGCAGTCATGAGGTGATTGTAAAACACTAAATTTCAAACGTTGTGTTTTAAAAATATATCTATTATTAAATTTTATTTAATCTAATTTATGCATTGATTGTATTTATTTAATATATATTTAATTTTATACTAATTTGAAATATTTGAATATGTTTTTATTGTAAAACATTTATTATTTATTTTCCATTTATTTGCACTTTTTCATTTATTTGAACCTAATTTATGTTTTAAAATGTGTTATGTGTTTGTTTTAATCAATTATTTAAATAACTTTTCAGATAATTAAATTAAATTGCATTAAATATTTTTCTAATTATAATTAATTATTATTAGATTCTTTATAGACACTTTTTTATTTAAACATATACATTTGTTTATTAATAAATGTTTAATTTTGTATTATTTTAATACATTATTTATATTTAATTTCTTCTTAATTTTCTTTATTTGACTTAATTTATTCAAATCTAATTTACGTATTTATTGCTTGTTTTGATCGATTTTAATAATTATTTGGATAATTTAACAATCTCATTCTATATTTTTATCTACTTATAATTTGTTGGTATACAATTACCTATTGTAATTTTCATTTAATTATATACAAATTTGTTTGTCAAAAAATGGTTAAATTTTGTATTATTTAAATTATTATTTGTATTGATTTATTATTCATTATTATGACATTTCCTTGCCACCAAATATTTTTATAGTTAACTTAAATAACAAGCACTAAGGTAACATTAATGACAATTTCATTACTACTATTATTATTATTATTATTATTATTATATGTAAATTAGTCATGCTTTTTGCTATAGAGTGTTTAAAAGTGGGGTAAAACTGCTAAAGTGTGCAAGATACATCATCTAGATGCACTGGGACGCATCGTCAGTGATATATGGGTTCCATCATCAGACACCCTCGCCCAGGTGACCCAGCTGAGGTTGATCAGACCACAGCTTGCGTCCCTGTAGCCATCACCCACGGATCAGCCCTCTTTATCCATATCCATCATGTGGCTTTCTCTGCAGCTTCACAAATGAACTTAACAGCACTCTTCTTAGCTGCTACTGCTAGGCCTAGTTGGTTGAAGACTTTACAGAGCGAATGCCCTGCAAACCCTCTATTCGGCACTTCTCTTTAGCTCCTGGTACTTTGAGTGTTTCATTGTCCCTTGTGAGTTCAAGTCTTGCTGCCTCAGAAATGATAATTATGCTTGGTCCGAGTGATGTTGTAACAGTGCTGTGGGAGATTTAACTGCTATAAAGACTTAGAACAGTATTTACTCAATTATTCAGCAGCAGAACGACTTCAAATCAGGATTTTATTAAAAAATTGTACATAAAGATAGTGCATACGGGAGTTAAGAAAGTGAAAAGGTTGAATTTGTCTTACAGTGCAGACTTTCATACGCATCAAAATCACAAACACAACATGCGGACGATCACGTTAAGGGGTTGAACATAAATTAATTCGATATGAGAAATGAGAATACTGCTGTGGAAGATTCAAGTCTGGCTTCACATAACATGCATTCATTTTGCTCACGATTAAAACTGCAGATACAACAAATCACGATCAGAAATCATAATACTATCAGTCTGGATATCGCTCAATAGCTCGGTCTAAAAATCGAAAGCTAAAATAATTAAAGAAGGCAAACAAACATGATAGAACTATAATATATAACACCATTACCCCAATGAAAACAATCATAAAAACACACAAAATCCCGAAACAGGCCACACTGTGAATTAATGGTTAGCACTGTGGCCTCACAGAAAGAAGCTCGCTGCTTCAAGTCCAGGGTCAGTTGGTGTTTCTGTGTGGAGTTTGCATGTTCTCCCCGTGTTGGTGTGGGTTTCCTCCGGGTGCTCCGGTTTCCCCCACAGTCCAAACACATGCGCTATAGGGCAATTGATTAACTAAATTGGCCGTAGAGTATGAGTGTGAATGAGTGTTTCTGGGTGTTTCCCAGTATTGGGTTGCAGCTGGAAGGGTATCCGCAGTGTAAAGCATATGCTGGAATAGTTGGCGGTTCATTCTGCTGATAAATAAGGGAATAAGCTGAAGGAAAATGAATGAATCCCAAAACAAAGGTGTATCTTGATTATATGTTTTGGCAAAACACTGGATGCACGGTCATTTAAAGGCCTCACATTTTATGAACAACCTGAGGAGTCTAAAATCATTCATGCATATACCTACAGGAATCATGATATATTGTCCCAAACTAACATATACTAATAAAATATCTGTAAACTAGCCTTTTTTGTATTTTGTGATGCATGTTTTTTATTTTTCCCTGTTCATTTTTGCTTTTAAATTGCATTATGTGATCTTGATCTTTTTTCCAACAACCTTTAACCTTGAAAAGTGTGAAAAAGTGACTTTTATGAACATCTTTCAAGAGTTCACTCTTAGCTGATGATTGATAATAAAGCGTATTTGGCATGCTGTCCCAGGAGAGAGCCTTAAGCTCAGAATATCCTTGAGCCCGGGGCTCCCTCCTGTTTAAAGGGTGAGAGGAGAGTTTGAGCTCAGGTAATGCCGAGTTCAGACTGCATGATTTTTAACGCAGTCGTGTCACAGATGTGTTCACACTGCATGACTGTCTGGGCTGCGTTTTGTCGCTGCTTTGTTTACACTGCAAGATGGATCGGCGACAGGGAGTTTCACACTGCATGACTTCTAAACAGAAAGAATCGCAGACAACTTTGTCCAAACTACGTCTCACACCCAAACACATGTAGTGTATCTTCTGTTATTAACTACATAACGAGAAAGAAGCCTTTAATGGGGTAGAAAATGTCCATATTTGCTCTCCTGGCTTTGAAGGAAATTAGCATTTTCTACTTAACTGTTTTAATGTTTGACCGGGTTGTGTTGTGATATTGCTCACACGACACGTCAAACAGACACGGGGGCACCTGCCAAATTTACACTCATTTTCCCTCCATTTTTTGGGTCTGAATAAACTGAAAATGAGCTTTTAACTTCTCCCTCAACCTCCCGCTGGCCTGCAGATACCCACACTAGTGAATGCTGCTCTCTGATTGGCTGTAGGCGATCGCCGATGTTATTTTCAGTCAAAACTCTTCACACGGCATGATTTAAATCGCCGACAGCTCCAGATATTCAGCACGCCAAATATCTCCCGGACATCGGCGACTCATCGGCGATTCTCTCAGATCGAGTCTTTGATAGTTCATATTGTGTGATTGTCACTCGCGTGAACGAGCACCGATTGGCCTGTGATTTCAGGCATTTGTCGGCAGTTTCTCAAAACCTGTCGGTGAGTCAAAATCAGGGCTAAAATCATGCAGTCTGAACTCGGCATGAACTGAACTCGGCATAAGTCTCGAGAACTCCCCCTGCTTGTGAACGAGCTGAGATATATCTGACTAGAGTTGCTTTAAGATGCTATTTAAAAAGTAGTCAATTTACTTATGTTGTATTTTTTTTGGACGGTGGGAGGAAACCGGAGGACCCGGGGAAAACCCACGCGAACACGAGGAGAACATGCAAACTCCACACAGAAACACCAACTGGCTCGGGGAGAGGCCGAACCAGCGGTGTTCTTGCTGTGAGGCAACAGTGCTAACCACTGGGCCACCGTGCCGCCCTATCAGAGAAGGGGAGGAGTTAGGGTGGAAGGGGGGATTCTTCAAGACGAAGATGACAGGAGTAGAAAGCTCTGGTAATTTATAGTGTGTAAGGATTCGTCTGATTGGTGCATTATACAGAGCTGATGTGATACCAGCTGTGTTCAATCATAAGCACGTGATCCTCTCCAAATTAGTTTATAAATAAACCCCACTTAATAGTTTGAGTGCTGTAGTGTCTGTGCTGCTGTTGTATATTACGCTACAAATACCCTTGTAATAAACAGCCAGCACATTTTCTGTGATTTTACAGACTTATTTCTCTAGATATTATTTCTTTTATTATTTCATGCTACTAAAATGTCAATAAACGTCACTTTGTTGAACTCATTCATTCATTCATTTTCTTTTCAGCTTAGTCCCTTTATTAATCCGGGGTCGCCACAGCGCAATGAACCGCCAACTTATCCAGCATTTGTTTTACGCAGCGGATACCCTTCCAGCCACAACCCATCTCTGGGAAAAGACTTTGTTGAACTGTAGAGTTGAATTTTCATCATCAAAAATCGACAGAGCAGAGATCAATATCTCATAACGCAGATGAAAAGCATAAATAAAAAAAATTAAAAAGAAAAAAATACTATTATTATTATATCACTTTTAATAAAAGGGAAAATTTTTAAAAAATAGTCATTTTTTTCCCCATGATGACTGTCAGTGGCTACATTCTTCAAAACATCTTCTTTTGTGTTAAAGGGTGAACTGTCCCTTTAAGACAGAGCTTGGTTTGTGTTGACAATATTATTAATAAAAAAATATAACAGCAGTTGAATTATCACAATAATGTGTAATAAACACTTTTCAATTACTGCGTTGCACAATCCAGACGTTTCTAAACCTGAAGCATGACTTAGTTCCCACAAAAATCTTAATTATCCCATGATGTACTCATCCTCATGCTAGGTGTATATGACTTTCTTCTTTTCAGTCAAATTCATTATTATTTTAGGAAATCTCTCAGCCTTTTCCAGCTCTACAGCAGTCGGCTCACTTTAATAAGCTGTCCAAAAGTCCAATAACACTGCAAAAATGCTTTTCTTTCCTAATTCATTGATGATTTAATGATAATATTTCAAATCTGGCATGTTTTAACTGTGTTTGTGTTTTTACTCAGGGACTATAAATACAGTTTAGTTTAATGTATAAAATACAGTATAGTTTAATGTAGACGCTGTAATCTTACACTTGTGAATTTGGCCTTTTTGAGTAACTTCTATCTGTTTTTTTAGGTGCATTTCTTGTGCATCAGCACCACCTGCTGTACAGGAGTGTGTTTGCGCATTTCTTAAAGGGATAGTTCACCCAAAATGCACCTCAAAATAAGACGACAGACCACCGTAAGAAGTCATTTAAGTCATTTAAGAGGTAAGTTATACAAAAAAGTTTCCCAAGTTTTAAATATGGATATTTGTCTTACAGAAATGCATGGATTCACTTAAATAGACTTGTTTTGTGCCCTGGAGCTCTGTGAGGCACTTTTATTATGGATTATTTCACAAATGCACACAAAAAATGACAGAGTTTTTGTCTTGTTTCTAGTTCAAATATCAAAAGATTCTTAAATCAAGAAGCGTTTTTGACAAGTAAACAACGCTGTCTTGTTTTTTTTTTAGAAATAAAATGTCAATGTTTTTATTTAAAAGAAGCAAAATCTTCCAATGGGGTAAGTGAAACAAACCAGTTTTCATTTTGAAATAACATTACTTTGTTTACCTATTTTGTTTAATACTTATTGGCATATTACTTAGCTTGTTTTAAGGCAATATTTTCCAAAAAACAGACAGTATTTTGTGCTTGTCTAGAAGAAAAATCTTTAGATGTTTGCGCTAGAAACAAGACAAAAAGTGAGAAAAGCATTTGTTGCAGTGAAATAATCCATAATAAAAGTTCCTCACGTGGCTCCAGGTCGCAAAAATGTCTACTTTAGTGAATCCATGAATTTCTGTAAGACAAATATCAATATTTAAAACTGTATAAACTGTTTTATAACTTACAGCGACCTCTGTTCATCTTCTCCTTCTTTGGAGTATTGTTTTCAAGTGAACTGTCCCTTTAAGACACTGGTGTCAAACTCTGTTCCTGGTGGGCCGCAGCTCTGCAGTTTAGTTCTTAACCCTAACTAAACACACCAGATCAAACTAATTGAGTCCTTCAGGCTTGTTTGAAACCTACAGGTGAGTGTGTTGGAGCAGGGCTGGAACTAAACTGCAGAGCTGCGGCTCTCCAGGAACTGAGTTTGACACTCTTGCTTTAAGAGAGGTGCAAACACGCTCCTGTCCAGCAGGGGGCGCAAATGCACCAAAAAAGAGAGAAAAAGATGAACAGAAGTAACACAACAAGGTCAAATTTACAGCTTTTACAGTCTCTAAATCAAACTTTACTGTAGTTTTGTGTTATTATTACTCACAGAGTAATAAATCGAAAAGAAAGAAAAAGCAGTTCTGTCGTCTGTTGTCTCGGGCTGTCGTCTTCTCCTTTTGAGCAAAATAATCTGCTAATGGGGTAAACAAGACAGTCTTACTTCAAAACAAAAAACAGGATTATTTTGCTGACCCCATTGGCAGGTTATTTAGCTCGTTTTACAGAACAACACACTTCATTTTGACTCATTATTGCTCAAAACAAGACAATATTTTTACTTGTCTAAAAAATGCTTCTTGATTTAAGACTCGGATATTTAGACTAGAAACAAGACAAAAAAATGTAAGAAACCCTTCAAGGACAGTGGCCTGCACTGAGTCTCTGTGCACACAGCAAAATCCTCTGAGTAAAAGTCACTCAGTTCAGATAGTATTTGGTCCCTCTCTAAAGTGAGTTAAAGTTACTGAAGTTAATGAGACAATGAAAGGATTAATTAGGTGATGATTGAGCACTGATGATGAACACCTGCTGTTAATAAACACAGTAGAGAAACACAAAACTACAACTGACTTCAGTCACAGGCTTAGATGTACGGTAGTCCTAAGAGCCCATGCATTAAGATATTTTTTCTCTCTTGTTATGTCGTGATCATGGCTTAATTATCTCGTGATCTCAAGATAATAACTCGTTTTCTCATGATCTCGATATGACAAAAAGTTCTGCTTATTCTGACTTCCGTAAGCAAACGCCTACGAAACATCCTGGACGAACGCATTCGCTTTTATTTTGACCAGGGACCAGAGTCAAACTGAGATAGTTCTATGCCTTTCAGTCATTGATAGTTTCTATATCAGTGTCCGACACTTGAGAAGGAGGTTTTCGGCTCTCCGCCTTTATCGTCGAAGATATAGCGACCCTGAGAGTGTCGTCAGTTTCATTGCCAGTCAGCTTGAGGGACCGGGACGTCTGCACGGTTATAGAATGATGCTAGAACGGTGCCGTTTAAATGGTTTGCGGCTGACCAGAGAAATGGTAAGAGATGTGCAGTTCAGTTTGAGAATAAGAAGAACTTTTTGTTATGTCGAGATCACGAGAAAACGAGTTGTTATGTCGAGATCACGAGATTATTAAGTCGTGATCACGACATTCATTCATTCATTCATTTTCTTTTCGGCTTAGTCCCTTTATTAATCCGGGGTTGCCACAGCGGATTGAACCGCCAACTTATCCAGCATTTGTTTTACGCAGCGGATGCCCTTCCAGCCACAACCCATCTCTGGGAAACACATCCATACATTCTCATTCACACTCATACACTATGGACAATTTAGCTTACCCAATTCACCTGTACCGCATGTCTTTGGACTGTGGGGGAAACCGGAGCACCCGGAGGAAACCC
>CAIGQQ010002327.1:2091116-2126286 GCA_903798035.1 Danio albolineatus | reverse complement strand
CCCCCCACCCCCTAACAAAAGAGGGCGGAGCTTTTAGAGCTTGTGCCACAGATACTCAAATTAACAAAAAAAATCTTGTTTTTGTGTCTCTTTAAATGCAAATGACCTGCGGTTCCCCGCCCCTTTACAGAAAAGGGCGAAGCTTTTACAGCCTGTGCCTCAGATACTCCAACAACAACAAACAAAACCTTATCATGCATTTTAAACGGTTTAAACTGTATTTATTTACATTTATTCATTCATCAGATGCTTTTATCCAAAGAGACTTACAAATAAAGAATATATTTAAACTAAATCTATACAAACAATTACCGTCAATTACATCAAATCTCATTAAAAAAATCACGTTTATCAGCACACTGATAATGAAAATTGACCAGGATTGAGACATTTATACATTTTTTTGACCCTGTAATAATAATGATCACCAGAACATGACCATTTTCAATAGTACATTTTTTATTATTTCTCAATTCGCTATGGCTTCTAGGCCTCATGTCTTGATACCCAGTGATTAGATGCGCAGTATTTTCCTCAAGTCCTCACCAGACAGATAAATAGGTGAAGTGTCTTGCGTTTATATACCAGCACTTCAGTGTGGAATGACGGAGGAAGATGAAAATAGCGTCCAGGCCCGGCCGTCAGTCACACTCAAGCAGACTGATCTGGAGTCAGCTGCACTTTATTTAACACAAAAGTGGTTGCACAAGGTTTCTGTCACTCGCCACTGCTTGGAAAGTTCATTCAGTGGTATGAATCCTAATGTGCTAATAATAAATGTCCAGCTTAATGTCGGACTGTGTAGACTGGAATATTATATTTCATTTTTTTATTTAAAAAAGGCCATAGTTCGGTTTAAGTTTGTTTGTATAGTTGTTTCAAAGCAGCTTTACAGAAGGTGCATATCATTGCCTTACATCAGGGGTGTCCAAACTCTGTCCTGGAGCGCCGATTACCTGGAGAGTTGATCTCCAACTTGCTTCAACACACCTGCCCGAAAGTCTCTAGTATATGTAGTAAGAGCTTGATTAGCTGGTTCAGGTGTGTTTGATTAGGTTGCCAGGGTTTTTTTTTTTTTTGCCAACATTCTTCAAAATATCTTATTTTTTGTTCACCAAAATAAAGAAAATCAAGTTTGGAAGTTTTCAAATGACAGTATTTTTGAGGTTTTCTTGGTCTCTAATGGTGGGCTACAAATAGGGTTGCCAGGTTAGAAATAGAACTGCTATGTTGTTTTTCCTTTAACTTCCAAACTTTCTGAGTTTGTTACTGCTGTTGGTTAAAGATTAATAGCAGACAGAATTTGAGGTTTTATTGATCATAATAGTGTGCTACAAATAGGGTTGCTGGGTTAGAATGATTTTACAGGGTTGCCAGGTTAGAATGATTTTTTTTTCTTTTTGGCCAACATTCTTCAAAATATCTTCCTTTTTGTTCAACAGAAGAAAGAAAATCAAGTTTGAAAGTTAAGGTTGCATAAGTGACAGAATTTTAGAGGTTTTATTGATTTAATGGTGGGAAATAGAGTTGCCAGGTTAGAACAAATCTTATTTATTTATTTATTTATTTATTTATTTATTTATTTATTTATTCATTCATTCATTCATTCATTCATTCATTTATTTATTTGTTTATTTATTTATTTTTGGCAACAGTCTTCAGTATATCTTCCTTTTTTCAACAGCAAAATAAACTTTAAGTTTGGAAGTTAAGCATAAGTAAATGACAGAATTTTGGAGGTTTTATTGATTTAATGGTGTGTTACAAATAGGGTTGCCAGGTTTGAATTAGAACAATTCTATTTTGTTGTTGTTTTGGAAGCATTCGTCAGTATATCTTCCTTTAACCAACAGCAGAAACAAACTCAGGCAGTTCAGAAGTTAAAGATGAATAACAGACAGAGTTTTAGAGGTTTTATTGGTTATAATAGTGTGCTACAAATAGGGTTGCCAGGTTAGAATGATTTATTCGCAAAATTCTTCAGTATATCTTTCTTAGTTCAACAGCAACAAGAAACTCAAGTTTGGAAGGTAAAGATGAGTAAATGACAATTTTGGAGGTTTTATTGATTTAATGGTGTGAAATGGGGTTGCCAGGTTAGAACAAATCTTTTTATTTGGCAACATTCTTCAGTATATCTTCCTTTGTTCAACAGCAATAAGAAACTTAAGGTTTGGAAGTTAAGAATAAGTAAATGACAGAATTTTGGAGGTTTTATTGATTTAATGGAGTGCTACTGTAAAAATAGGGTTGTCAGGTTTGAATTAGAAAGTTCATTTTTGTTGATGTTTTGGCAACATTCGTCAGTATATCTTCCTTTAACCAACAGCAGGAGCAAACTCAGGATGTTCAAAAGTTAAAGATGAATAACAGACAACATTTTAGAGGTTTTATTGATTATAATGGTGTGCTACAAATAGGGTCGCCAGGTTGGAACCTTTTTTTAAAGAAATTTTTAAGCCAACTTTTTTTAGTGTATTTTCCTTTTTGGGTTGCCAGGTTAGAAATAGAAAGATTATTTTTTGTTGTTGTTTTGGCAACATTCTTCAGTATATCTTCCTTTTCGTTCAACTGCAAAAAGAAACCTTAAGTTTGGATGTTAAGGATAGGGGAATGACCAAATGTTGGAGGTTTTATTAATTTAATGGTGTGAAATCAAGTTGCCAGGTTGGAACTTTTTTTTTTTTTTTTTTTTTTTTTTTTTTTTTTTCTCAACATTCTTTAAATTATTTTCCTTTTTGCAAATGCTGGAGGTTTTTATTGATTTAATAGTGTGGTACAAATAGGGTTGCCAGGTTTTAACAATTTTTAACAACGTTCTTCAGTATAACTTTCTTTGTTCAACAGCAGAAATAAACTCAGATTTAGAAGTTAATGACGAGTAAATAACAGATTTTTGGATCAGATTTTTATTGATTTTATAATGTTTTGGTCCAAATAGGGTTGCCAGGTTAGAATTTATGTGCCAACATTATTCTGTATAGCTTCCTTGTTCAACAGCAAAAAGAAACAAGTTTGGAAGTTAAGAATAAGTAAATGACAGACTTTTGGAGGTTTAATTGATTTTAATGGTGTGAAAAGGGGTTTCCAGGTTAGAACAAATCCTTTTTTCATGGCAACATTCTTCAGTATATGTCCATTTGTTCAACAGCAGAAATAAACTTTAAAGGTTTAAGGATACTTAAATGAGTTATGGAGGTTTTGTTGATCTAATGGTGTGCTACAAATAGGGTTGCCAGGTTAGAACATTCACATTGAAGCTTTTCTTGGGCAACATTCTTCAGTTTATCTTCCTTTGTTCAAAAACAGAACTCGGGACGTTTGGAAGTTAAAGATGAGTTAAGAATTTTAGAGGTTTTATTGATATATTGGTGTGTTACAAATAGGGTTGCCAGGTTTGAATTAGAACAATTCTATTTTGTTGATGTTTTGGCAACATTCGTCAGTATATCTTCCTTTAACCAACAGCAGAAACAAACTCAGGAAGTTCAGAAGTTAAAGAGGAATAACAGACAGAGTTTTAGAGGTTTTATTGATTAATATTAATGGTGTGATACAAATAGGGTCGCCAGGTTAGAAATACAGGTCAGTGTATTTTCCTCTTTGGGTTGCCAGGTAAGAATTAGAAAGATTATTTTGTTGTTGTTGTTTTTCGGCATCCTTCAGTATATCTTCCTTTTCGTTCAACTGCAAAAAGAAACCTTAAGTTTGGATGTTAAGAAAAGGGGAATGACCGAAAGTTGGAGGTTTTATTAATTTAATGGTGTGAAATCGGGTTGCCAGGTTGGAACTTTTTTTTTTCTCTCAACATTCTTTAAATTATTTTCCTTTTTGCTCAACAAAAGAAACAAACTCAGGTTTAGAAGTTAAGGATACGTAAATTATAGAATTTTGGAAGTTTGGTTTATCTAATGGTGTGCTACAAATAGGGTTGCCAGGTTAGAACAATCACATTTAAGCTTTTCTTGGCAACATTCTTCAGTTTATCTTCCTATGTTCAACAGCAGAACTCAGGATGTTTGGAAGTTAAAGATGAGTTAAGAGTTTCAGAAGTTTTATTGATATCATGGTGTGTTACAAATAAGGTTGCCAGGTTTGAATTAAAACAAATGTGAATTGTTCTAACCTGGCAACCCTATTTGTAGCACACCATTAGATAAATAAAACTTCCAAAATGCTGCCATTTACCTATTCTTAACTTCCAAACTTGAGTTTGTTTCTTTTGTTGAACAAAAAAGAAGATATTTTGAAGAATGTTGGCAAAAAAAAGTTGTTCCAACCTGGCAACCCTACTTGTAGCACACCATTAAATCAATAAAACCTTCATAATTCTGTCATTTACTTATCCTTAACTACCAAACATGAGTTTATTTCTGCTGTTGAACAACTGGACATGTAGTGAAGAATGTTGCCATTAAAAAAAAAAAGATTTGTTCTAACCGGTTAACCCGATTTTACAACATTAAATCAATAAAACGACATTCTGTCATTCACCTTTCCTTAACATCCAAACTTAAAGTTTCTTTTTGCAGTTGAACGAAAAGGAAGATATACTGAAGAATGTTGCCAAAACAAATAAATATTAAATAAATAAATAATAAAAAATAATCTTTCTAATTCTAACCTGGCAACCCAAAGAGGAAAATACACTGAAAAATGTTGGCTAAAAATAAATAAATAAAAAAACTGTTCTAACCTGGTGACCCTATTTGTATCACACCATTAATATTAATCAATAAAACCTCTAAAACTCTGTCTGTTATTCATCTATAACTTCTGAACTTGCGGAGTTTGTTTTTGCTGTTAGTTAAAGGGAGATATACTGACGAATGTTGCCAAAACATCAATGAACATTCTTCAGTATATCTTGTGTTCAACAGCAGAAATAATAAATATAATGAAGATATATTGAAGAAAGGTCAGTATTTACATTTTAATCAACACCAGAAACAGACTCCGGAAGTTTTGAAGGATGAGTAAATGACCAATTTTCAATATTTTGTGTGAACTGTCCCTTTAAACAGCATACAGTGTATTCTGCCGTCCCTGAACTGATTTTCTCACCCGTCTGTCCAGTGCAGACAGTAAAAGTGAAAAGCGCTCTGAAAGTGCATCGGGGTACGTAATGAAAGGCAGAATGCTCTCATTGTTCCTGATTGCTTATTTAATCAAAACTGCCCTCTGTGTGTGCTGTCCAGCCCGAGGCTCATTGTCTAAATGCGGAGGGGGAAACAGCCAGCAACGTCGCTTTTTGAAAACTGTCCAGCTGTCAAAGTAGCCCTGACATTTTCACAATGCTCTGCTCATCTCCTGGGTCCTGCCGTCCCCCAGTTCACAGGACCCCGCGCATGTGACTTTAAACACCGCTTGATGATTCTGAAAACACTTTATTATATTTTAAGTGTTAATAGACGCAATGTATATCTTTTAATGTTAATTGTCGGACAAAAGAGAATGACATTAAACCGATAATTGTAGATTGATTCGTCTGAAATGTATAAACCCAGTCAGTGGCCTTATCAAAACATAGCATAGTTGGAGAATTTCGACCAGCCTGACATAGCAACAGTGGCTCAGCCAATGAGACACATTGGGGGGAGGGACATCTTATTGTTTGACCAATGGCTGAGGAGAATGTTCTGCTTGATTTAACTTATATACATATATAACTTACTTATATATAATTTATATTACATACTTGTATACATATACATACATGCATACAAGTTGTTGGTTGGTACAGTTTTGAGCTATTTCATTAGATTCACTCACAGCCCAAATTTAGCCATGTTTTTGCCAATCCGCCTATGATTACAGGTCTATTATCCATTATAAACGCACATTATTGCCGGGATAAAGCAATATATCCTACTTTAATTTGATTACATTATAACTTAATGTGAGTGGGCGGAGCTAAAAATTGGTCAGGATGCGATTTTTGATCTTTTTTGACGATCTGATTGGTGGAATTTTTCTGTGCAGCTTCTTGAGTAATGTAGTTTTCCTTAAATAAATTCTAAAGGAATGTATAGTCACTTAAACACATTTTCACTACAGGTTTGTTTCGAGGTTATTGCTAAGAATTTCCCAATGGAGAAGATAACGTTTTTATTTCTAAAATCAAACTTTATTTTGCCTTTTTCTTGGCCTTTGAATTTATTAAAAGTGATTTGTTTGTCTTTATTTTGATAAACACATGAATAAACACTATAAAATATTGACCAACCCAACATGACTGCAGTTTGTGGGCGGAGCTTCTGTTTATTCACCCAATGGCACATTAGGGAATGTTTGCAAAACCTGTTTGAAAACAGTAATTGACTACTCATTAGCTAACTCCCCTCTTTAATGGCTAGTTCACCCAAAACTGAAAACTTCATAATTTAATTACCCTTTATTTATTCCAAACCTGCTTGAGTTTCTTTCTTCTGTTGAACACAGAGTTATTGTGAAGAAAGTTGGTAACCGTTGACTTGCATAGCATTTGTTTTCCTTACTATGGAAGTCAAATTTTCAGCTTTCTTCAAAATAAATCCTTTAGTGTTCAACAGAAGAAAGAAACGAACCACGAACCAGTAAATAGTCGGCAAATTTCATTCTTTTTGGTGAACTATCCCTTTAATATCCTATTTATTTATACATAACAGGCCTAAATTAGCCAAGTTACTAAAACATTGTTTCATTAGCTATGTCTCCATCCACCTATTTTTATGTGCATTTTGGAATATTGCATTAAAAAATGTTTAATGTAAACACCAAGATGTGCATAATGTTTAAATATGTGTACAAATGAGTAGAATAAATGTTTTATCTCTTAATTACTGTTGAGATGTCTATTCTGGCAACCTTATATCTCTAATAATCACTAGCAGGCATTTCCTTTGTGTTATGCAGTTGTGGAAATGGGGTGCTTTGGCCGCGCTATGGTTGTGGTTTTTATACACTGTAAAAAAAATATCAGTAAATTAGCAGTTTGCCTTATTTTATGATTAATGATTTTATTTTGTTTACATTTATTTATCCTTTTGAATTGCATTATGGGATCTTAATCTTTCTTTTAGCCATGAACGGTTTCAAAAAAGTGACTTTTATGAACATTTTTAATAGATTAAGGGGACATTGTCTATGTTGGTGTTGTATATTATGCTACAAAAACCCTGCATGTTATAGTCTTACAGACTCATTGGTCTCTATATTATTGCTTTTACAATATACTATTCCGAACTACTAAAATGTCACTGAAAGTCACTTTGTAGAGTTGAATTTAACATCAAAAATCGACAGATCAAGCTCCCATAACGCAATACACAACCGCAAATAAACAGAAAACACAAAAATACACAAACTGTTAATGAACAGATATCTTTTACAGTGTATTTAGCATGTACGTAATGCAAGGCTAACATACCACTGTATTTTCTGTTCCTTACAGGATCCCCACTCACTACGTATACCCACAGGCCTTTATGCAACCAAGTGTGGTTATCCCTCACATCCAGCCAACGGCAACCTCCGCCACCCCATCTTCGCCGTACATCGACTACACCGGCGCGGCTTATGCACAGTACGCTAGCGCCGCCACAGCCGCTGCCGCCGCAGCCTATGAGCAGTATCCATACGCGGCTTCTCCTGCTGCGACGGGATACGTAGCCACCGCCGGTTATGGATATGCGATGCAACAACCGCTAGCCACCGCCGCTCCAGGATCTGCAGCCGCAGCTGCAGCAGCATTTGGTCAATACCAACCCCAGCAACTGCAAGCCGAACGCATGCAATAGCAACCAAAGAGGCGGACGGGAGAAACGCAGGCGTCCGAAGCCCAGCGACTGCTCCTAAACGACGACGACGAAGACGACAACGAAAATAGTTGCTGGTTGTTGGTTGATTGCAAGAGGAGGAAGAAATAGTAGAGATTATTAGTGAGATGGGAACTTCATTGCTTTCCAACTTGCTGTGATTTAAAACGAAAGTAGAAACAAGATCGCAGAAAAGGACGGAATCTAGCTTTTTACTATTATTATGTTATCTTTATTACTATAATTAATATTAGAGTAGGATATTTATTGCGAAAAGGGGAGGTATGCAGCGACTAATCACTGTGGTACAGACGAAACCTTTAAAAAGTCCCGATGCTGTCATTTATAATGTTCATTTCCCGAAGGACACTCGGAAGTGTCTTGCATCGTTTTGATTCTAGAGCCCCCGTACCTTTATATTTATTCTCAATTTTTTTTTTGAGGGCTCCTTTTTGTTCTGTCTTCTCATTTTTTTTTTGATCATCAGGGAAATGGAGCATTTTCAGCGAATTATTACTATTATTATTATGATAATAAACAACAGACTCTGCCAATCAGGGATAGTAGACCTAACTGTGGCGTGATGGAGGAAGATCCAGTGTTAGCATGTTTTATGTGTTATGTGAACTACCTTTTTATCAATCTGATGCTGAATGTCCTCTTATTTCTCCTGTGTTGTTGACCTCCTGACCCTATGCAAAGTAAACAGGCCGTCGGGGACAAAAAAAAAAGTGCAGGAACGGGAGATGTTTTCCTTTCTTTCTTTTTCCTTTCGCTCCCCCTCTCCCACCACAATGGGCATCGAACAATTTGAAGGCACTCACGAAAAGACGACAAAAAAAAAAGAAAAAAAAAAAAAAGACTGAGATGTATTGTATTATATGCTTGCAAATACACACATGGACTAACTAACGTACACTGTTACACACTCATTTAAGTGTTATTGTTAATGTGGGCCATGACTAAGCATAGGGAAAAAAAGCACGGGGCATTGCTCACTCTACTAGTACTAGAATCAGGAAGCAACTAATGTGTTGGAAAGAACAAGCACTGATTTACACACACATTGCATTGCTCTGGTGCTCGTTTGTAGAGCTGTCGCAATTTCATCCCATTTTGGAAGCAGTCTGTCATCAACCCTGTTTTTATCATCCTAAAAAGAGGGTCCGAACAAACCTGTGCATCCTCCCAACACCAGCGACGGATCTTTATCTGGAGCAAGACCTGATAAGAGCAAGCTTTTCACCCTTTATCAACAAATGGAGCTTTATATGTTCACTTAAAAACCCCCAGAAGCAAATACGTCTGAGCACCAGCACACTTAATAAGGTCTATGTATTTCATTGAGCAACTCTTTACAGAGCAGCACTACTTCAGCGAAAGGATCCCAGGGTTCTTTCTTCGTGTGCCTTACATTTGTAATGCTATTTAAAGAGATCTGCTATTTAAGATATTTATTTTGCGCTCTGAGGTCGTGACGGACTTGGAAGCGGTACTGTATGGATATAATGTATTCATCTCATGGCATATTATTATTATTATTATTATTATTATTATTACTATTATAAGTTATTGAGTAGGCTTAGTTGTAGTATTATTAACATACTCAACCAAAAAAAAAAAAAAGAAGTAAAATGTTGGTGTAGGACTTATTTAAGATACAATTCTGTATGTGCACTGTACAATTATTATTATTATTTTTCTCTATACATTGGAATTTTTAGAACATGACATTAAATATCAGCTAGTTTAATGCCTATTGTATGACTTTAATTTTATTGCAGGCTTATTGTTGTTATTTCTCGGGCATGTTATCTCCTTTTGTCATATCCAGAACTGTTTAAATGATTTAAAAAAAAAAGACATGGCGAAGCCTAAGGGACATGCTGCTTCATACACTAGAATGTATCGTCAATGGATGGATGCTGTGCTTTTATTGCTTTAAATATGCATCAGATGGGCTATTTTACACTGTTGAGAATTTTTATACTTGAACTCTTTCTTACAAGGGAAAATACGAAGAAAAAAAAGCGAATAACACGCAAGCAAATGACATTTTTTTTCATTGTCACTGGATTTGGGCATGTGTTATCGACTATTTAAATACGAGACGTTCTGTAGGTATTTAAGCCTTATTTTCAGATATTCAACACTCTTATTTACTCAAAATGGAAATAAAAGGTTCTATATTTAAACCTCAATCGCTTTCTTCATTGCACAGATCGTCTTTGTCATGCTTTGGTACACTTATTTTAAAAGTTGCACACGTTCTCAGCGAGTCATTCGAGTTTCTTCGTGTTATTAGGCGGATTTAATGTTTAAATGGCTTGGAGTGCTCATGTTTTGTTTCTTACGCTCTTTGTTTGGACAGGCGGCTGGAGAACAAGCTGTCGTGTGTTTCACGTGGATGAAGGTGTCGTGAAAAAGAGGCAGATATTCTCTGTGTAAACACACACCGGCCGTCACTTCTCCACACCACACACAGAGATGCTTATTTATGACCTTGTTTATGCTGGTTTGTGAGGTGACAAATTTAACTGTCTGTCCAAACATTGCTTAATAATGGAGCCGGTGGAGGAGTATTCTGGGTTCAGTACAAGTTAATGTCGAGATCTAGACATATTCGTGGCGTAATGTTGATTAGGTTGAAGAAATGACGACGAGATTTAGACATATTTGTGGAATAATGATGATTAGTTTGAAGAAATAATGAGTTCAACTCGTCTGTCAGAAGGTAAAAGTGAATATAGGACATTTTTGGGATGTGTTTTGAGTATTTCAAATCTTTATTCTGTTGTAAAATGTCATATTGTTGGTGTCTGCAAGAAGTTAAACTTGCAAATGTGATTTTATATTCATAGGAAGCAACCTAAAGTGTCTTGTGTTTGTCCTATATTATTGTATAGGTGTACAGATATATTAATAATTGTATTTTTTAACATTTTGGCTGACAAATGAGTAAAATTAGTGGTTTAAATCATAAATGTAAATTATAAAGATTTCAGATGACAATTAATGGGTATTTTGGGGCTAAACAGTTAATTTTGTAGTATTTTAATAAGTAATTAAATGATTATTTAAAAAAAAAAGATTTATTGTTGTATAATCTTTTGTCTCACTGAATGTAAATCATGGTGAAATTACATTATTCTGTTATTAATACTTAAAGACCAAACTATTTAACATTATGAACTTAAATTTGTCTCTTTTTATGAAGGAATCCATTGATAAAAGTGCTGTAGATTGGCAATATTGCTATTTTCCTTCTCACTGTTTGTGTATTAAGTTGTTTTGACCCATTGCAATCAACTCAAACAAATCCCACAGGTGGTTTATAGGACAGAACAGGAACACGTTAACAAACATGATCTCAGAGAGTCGCTGAATCATGAATGTGTTTGTGTGAACATGTCGCCAGAATCCCTAAATATAACTCAATATGACTGGTCAGCTGATGGAAGCGGTTTTATGTAAGTGTGTTGCTTATAAATGTCACAGGAGATGGATTGAGCAATGTTTTAGTCAATCGCTGTGTCACAGATCTGAGGTCCGCCATCTTGACCTAGTTGTATCCAGTCTTCCGTTCAAGAGGAGAGCGCTTCAGGTAAAAAGCGAGGTAAATGATAGAAGGGATACAGCTGCGGATACGTCAACGTAACAATTTTTTTGACACCGTACAACAATGACTGTTTTACATTACTGTGATGATTGGATTTAGAGTTGTGGTAAGGATAGACGTTGATAAAATACAAGTAGTCTTATTATTAATAAATAAGATCAATAATTATCGTTAACCTTCGGCCGCTGCTGTATCCCTTCTAACGGTAAAGCGGCCTAATTTTGATCCTGAGGTTGCAATCCTACATTTAAATAATATCCTCAGTTTGTAACCTACCTGTCCTTCGATGTAAACCGGGGTGCCCATGCTTTTTCTTATGAAGGGCCAAAATCCAAGCTTGATAGCTGTGGGCTGAAAGTAAATATAGCAAACTGTAGCCTATTATTAAAGTCGCCAAAGGTAATTTCCTAATTTATTTCATAATATTTATAAATAAATAGAAAAAAATACTTCGTATTTAATAATGCTTTAAATTTTTAAAAAATATATGTATTATTTAAACAAATTCATTACAATAAACCCATTTAAACATATGTTAAAAATCCAAACAATGGAGTTCAATGCCGACTAGTCATGCTGAACCTGCCTTTGCCTTCATTTGCACGCTGATGTCTTCTGCTTTGTCCCATGTTTGTTAAGTAACAGTATGTAAAAAAAATTTAAACATCTGATTCATATAGGCTACAACATTTAATTGAAACATTTAGTTTGCCTTTTTTGTAGCTCAACAATAAAAACAAACAAACAAAAGAGTTACATTAAAATAGAAATGAGAATCTCTGTTAAAGGCATTCCCCAACCCATCCCAATCATTTACCCTCTTGCGGGCTAAATCAAAGGATACAAAGCGCCAACTTTGGCCCCCGGGCCCTAGTTTTTGCATCTCTGATGTAAACACTGCAAGATATTGTCCCTCAAAATAAAGGCTCGACTCTGGATCGCCTTACATTATCAAATCTTTAGCTAGAGTATCTAATTTGCATACTTTCCATTAGTCCGCGACATGAACACTTTAAGGGGCTGTTCACAGCTATACTCCTCTCCTATGCTAGCCTACTTTTCTATTGTTTTTGTTTGTTTGCACACATGAAAAATTAACTGCTGTTCAACTTGTTGCAAAATTAAAAACGAAATGCCCAAAATCACATATGGTGCCATGAATTGTTGTTGCATTAAACACGGATACAGCTCTATATCATGACGTTAATCAAATGTAGCGTATAACACGTAAAACGGGTACATGAAAGGAACATTCAAAAAGCAACTCATGTGAACACCTTTATCATATTGGCTGCGTCCGAAACCGCCTACTAATCAGTAGGTGCTGCATTTGAATTTAAACGTACTGCTCGGCCGTTAGAAAAGTACGCTCTATACAGTATGAATATAAGAAGTTTGAATGGAATTCGGACATACTACATCCGCCATTTTGTCACGGTCACGTGACCTACCTGCGTCAGTGGCGTCGCTTCACTCCCATTCATGAATTCTCTCGCGGGGCATCATGGGATAGCGCAGCGTGCATGGGATGCGCACTTCAGAATCTCGTCGGAAGTAGTAAGTCATCCGGGTACTTCTCGCATACTGATTTTCGAATTCTATGAATTCGGACATACTACTCGCGTACTGTTTTTAGCATACTGTATAGTATGGAAGTATGCGGTTTCGGACGCAGCCATTGTCTTATTCAGATTAATGCCAATTACTGATCTCCAGTTAAACAACAGTGGGCCAATCAGAAGAGCTCAGAGGCGGAGCAACTGTTGCAAGATTAGTTAATAGTACATCATGATTAGTACGATACGATCCTGGATTAACATCTGTGTTGGTCCTAGAACATCATTCTTGTTGGAAAATGTAATCTATACCTATTCCCTACCCCTAAACCCAACCATAACTAAATTATTCCCAAAATCAGAGGGGAGTAATAGTTCAATAACAACAAATTAGCATAAACCTAACCCAACTCCCGGCCTCTGCTGTATCCCTTCTAGCGGTAAAGCGGCATAATTCTGATCCTGAGGTTGCCTGTGACTCCATCCTACATTTAAATAAACCATATCCTCAGTTTGTAACCTACCTGTCCTTCGAGGTAAACACTGCAAGATATTGTTCCTCAAAATAAAGCACTGACTCTGGATCACATTACATTTTCAAATCTTTAGCCAAAATGAGTATCTAACTTGCATAATCTCTGTGACATACGAACACTTTAAGGGGCTGTTCACACTCCTATATTCCTCTCATATGCTAGCCTACTTTTCTATTGTTCTTCTTTGCTTGCACACATGAAAAATGAACTGCTGTTCAACTTGTTGCAAAATTTAAAATGAAATGCCCAAAATCTGCATGATTTGCCATGAACTGTTGCATTAAACGCCAGAGGATATAGCATTGAACTCTAATGATGTTAATCAAACTATGCAGCGTAGAACATGTCAAACGGGTACATTAAAAGGACATTCAAAAAGCAACTTATGTGAACACCTTTATCATATTGTCTTATTCAGATTAAGGCCAATAATTAGATTACTGATCTCCAGTTAAACAACAGCGGGCCAATCAGAAGAGCTCAGAGGCGGAGCAACTGTTGCAAGATTAGTTAATAGTACATCATGATTAGTACAATACGATCCTGGATTAACATCTGTGTTGGTCCTGAAACATCATTCTCGTTGGAAAATGTAATCTATACCTATTCCCTACCCCTAAACCCAACCATAACTGTACATTATTTCCAAAATCAGAGGGGGGTAATAGTTGAATAACAATCATTTAGCATAAACCTAACCCAACTCCCGTCTGCGGCATAATTCTGATCGTGAGGTTGCCTGTGACTCAATCCTACATTTAAGTAAACTATATCCCCAGTTTGTAACCTACGTGTCCTTCGATGTAAACGATATTGTCCTTCGATATTGTCCCTCAAAATAAAGGCTCGACTCTGGATCGTCTTACATACAATCTCCGCAACATACAAACACTTTAAGGGGCTGTTCACAGCTATACTCCTCTCCTATGCTAGCCTACTTTTCAATTGTTCTTGTTTGTTTGCACACATGAAAAATGAACTGCTGTTCAACTTGTCGCAAAATTAAAAACGAAATGTCCAAAATCACATATGCTGCCATGAATTGTTAAAAGCCAGAGGATATAGTATCGAATGCTAATGATGTTAATCAAACCATGTAGCCCTGTACAATTAAGGGCCCTAAGCAGAATAATTTTGGGGCCCTACCTTGCTCTAAGTAGTGGAGTATTGCCATTGCAAACCAGCCCACAATGATTATATTGCTTTTTAAATACAATCAATAAAACCGAAAAGTAAAGCCTGAAATCTTCTACTTAATAACTGTCTCAATGATTCGGACATAATAAAACAGCACAGTTTTTATCAACAGCAGCTTCCAAAATAAAGAATTAAACACTCTTCAATAAAGGGAGCAGCGATTCCCACTTTGCGTCCTTCTGGAGCGTTTAAAACATACGATTAATTCAGCAAACAGATGGACGATTCTAGAAAAGATTCAAGATTACGTTTTGTTTTCTTCTAAATTCCAAAAGGAAAAACCCTGCAATGAAACGACACCGAACAACAATTAGCCCAAAGTGAAAATGCATTACTGAGTATTAAAATATACATTCTGAACTCATTAAAAACTCAAAAACAACAACAACAACAACAACAAAACAATTAACATTAATGCAAAGATCACTCTAAAAAACACAGTGTTAAAAACTACCCAAATTGGGTTGTTTTTAACCCTATTGCTGGGTAAATATAGGACAGAACACATCAGGGGTTAAATTAAGCCAAGTAATTGAGTTATTATATTTAACCTAAAAAATGGGTTTGTTTTCTACCCAATAATTGGTTATTTTTACTTAAATAACAGGTTAGTTTGACTTAATGAATAGGTTATATTTTTAAATGTAATTATTAGCTTTCTTTTAAAATCATTAACCACATAAAAACAAACAAACAGGTGAATATCGTATTAGCTTTATTTTTTTTTGTTCCATTACATTTGTTCAGCGCATCACACTTTGTAAACACACCTCAGAGATCATACACAACTACATACAAATTGTCAACTGCATTCAAAACAATTTGTTTCATGTTTATGGGTTGCTCGTAAACATTTATAATAATAATAATAATAATAATAATTATATATATGTATATACACACACACACACACACACACACACACACACACACACACACACACATACACATATTATATTGATTTGACCCAAGGAGCTGGGTTGATGTGTCTGTGTGGTGCTGGGGTTTCATTGATTCAAGTCTTAGCAAATATTACCCAGAATATAATCCAAGTTTGGGTTAAACAGCACTGCCAAAGACTCTGAAAATAACCCCCAAACATTACCCAAATGCCTCAACCCAACATTTGGGTAGAAAAAATAACCCTGGATTTTTTTGAGTGATTATAAATGATCAAATCAATAAGCAAATAATATAAATATGAAAAATATTCATATAAAAAACATTTAAGAAAAAGGGAAGCAGCAAATACTGGGTTACACCCAAACACAAACTCTATTATTTCCTTCAGTCTCCTTCCCTGTTCCTTTGAGATGCAGCGTCCAGAGCTTATATTAAACTATGATTGATTCAATGAGGACATCACTGTTATAAACATGTCTCAGGAAAAATATTACTAGGGATGGGTGATACCAATATTTTTGTTTCCGATCCGATACCAAGTATTTGAAGACAGGTATCGTCGATATTGATACCGATACCAATACTTTAATTAAATATTTTATTGTGATAAAAAAAATGGTTATCACCTTTACCTTTATTATAATGATTATTATAATATAATTATTATTATAATATTATAATTATTATTATCATCACCATTATTATTATTATTATTCAAGTAAACACAAAACACACGATTCCTTTTTACATTTATTTAAATAACAGAACTATAATTGCATGGCACCATTCATTCATTCATTCATTTTTTTTTCAGCTTAGTCCCTTTATTAATCCGGGGTCGCCACAGCGGAATGAACCGCCAACTTATCCAGCATTTGTTTTACGCAGCGGATGCCCTTCCAGCCACAACCCATCTCTGGGAAACACATCCATACATTCTCATTCACACACATACACTACGGACAATTTAGCTTACCCAATTCACCTGTACCGCATGTCTTTGGACTGTGGGGGAAACCGGAGCACCCGGAGGAAACCCACGCAACCACGGGGAGAACATGCAAACTCCACACAGAAATGCCAACTGGCCCAGCCGGGGATCGAACCAGCGACCTTCTTGCTGTGAGGCGAACGTGCTAACCACTCAGCCACCGTGGCGGCATGGCACCATATATGACGAAAAATAATACACTGCAGACACCTTGTTTAATTAAAAAAGTAGATCTCTCCCAGTTATTATGTGTACCTAAACTTTGTATTTTATTCGATAAACAAGTTTATTTAAAACTATTTAAACTAAACGACTTCATCTTTACTTGAGTAGGCTACAGTCTATTATTCTGAACCCTGTGAATGTAACAGAAATCTGATATATGCCAATTTACGCAAATTACATAAATGACAGAGTTTAGAGTAGGATTCCCCCTCAGCTTTGGCATATTAATATTACAAAGAATCATATATAATGATTCCCCCTCAGCATATTATATTTACAGTGTGTGCGTCTGTGTGTTCATATGAACATATATCAGGTAAAACTTTATATAAACTGGCTGTCAGTATTGAACTCGACTCGACTTCTTGTAAAATAATTCCCACTGGGTTAGCTGGACAATGACTGGATTTCTTTAAGGATTCTGCCAAAGTTTTACAACCCGCGCTGTGTGTGTGGTGTCTGTACTAACGCTGACCCATTAGCGGAGGTACAGCGGAAGGATATTATAGTTCCCATTCGTGTTCTTATTTAATAAAATATTTATCTAATATGTGGCGCTATAATTATTGAGATATTTTACTCAGTAAGAAAACCCCCAGAAAAAAATCGATACTTTCACTTAAGGATCGATCCTTTTGATACATTCCCAGTATCGAAAATATCGATACTTCAGGATCGATCCGCCCATCCCTAAATATTACCAGTGTGCAGAATATGTCAGTGAAAGACACTTTAGTTCTGCATTTCAGTAAAATGCGTTTTAGACAAAAACAACAACAAAAAACAGGTGTGTAAAACCAGGACAACATTAAACAGAACACAGAACGCAGATGGCAATTTCAACTTTAATAAAATAGTGTTTTTAAAAATGTTTTTAACAGTGAAAATGTGTAAATATTTAAGTCCTAAATCACTGTCAACACACTAAAAAATCCAGGGTTATTTTTACTACCCAAATGTTGGGTTGAGGCATTTGGGTAATGTTTGGGGGTTATTTTCAGAATCTTTGGTAGTTTTTGGGTAGTGCTGTGTAACTCAAACTTGGGTTATTTTCTGGGTAATAATTTCTAAGACTTGAATCAATGAAACCCTAGCACCACACAGGCACATCAACCCAGCTCCTTGGGTCAAATCAACTGCGACGCCACATAAATATATTATTATTATAAATGTTTACGACCAACCCATAAATATGAAACGAATTGTTTCGAATGCAGTTCACAATTTGTATGTAGTTTAGTATGATCTCTGAGGTAAAGTGTATTTACAGAGTGTAATGCGCTGAACAAATGTAATGGAACAAAAAATAAATAAAGCTAATACAATATTCACCTGTTTGTTTGTTTTTATGTGGTTAATGATTTTAAAAGAAAGCTAAAAATTACATTTGAAAATATAACCCATGTTATTTAAGTAAAAATAACCAATTATTGGGTAGAAAACAACCCATTTTTGGGGTTAAAATTAATAACCCAATTACTTGGGTTTATTTAACCCCTGATGTGTTCTGTCCTATATTTACCCAGCAATATGGTTAAAAACAACCCAATTTGGGTAGTTTTTAACACTGTGTTTTTTAGAGCGAATGAAGATCCTTTGAATAATGGCACAAAGCCGAAGGAAAATGAATTGTTCACCTAAGGAATAACAATGTGCTACCAAGCATTGATTTCACACTGACTTTAAACTCAGAATTGTTTCAAACAAACCATATCGCTATCACAATATTAAAAGCATATCCTGATGATTTATATGATTTAAAGCTGTTATAGGAGACTGGAATACAATATTAGGACACTTTAAAATCCCACATGACTTGCTCTTTAATACCAAACCTTGTGTACTGGAGCTCCACAAGGCCTCAGTGAATTATTCAGGGCTTTTCTTATCAATAAGAAATGCCAACAGGCCACATCTGTGCACGAGGATGGTCTATTTCTGCCTGGCGTGTAACCCGAGTTTCAGTGACACAGCAGCGGTGGAAACTTTCCATCACACCGTCACCAGTAATGCTTGATAGCGGAGGCTCATGAAGAAAACAGCATGCAGAATAAGAGTCCTGATAGCAGCTGACAGGCGGATAATCTAATCAGGGTCACAAGTGCATCGACGGAAATCAGTGTGGAGTAGAGAGAATTAGCTGGGAATGAAATAAAAGTGTAACCTCAAATGATAAAGTTACCCAACCATTGTGTTGAAAAGTACAATGTAAATTTCATTGGTAAAATTAACCCAACATTTGACCCAAAATTTAGTTAAATTGCTCTGCGTTTTAAGAGTCTACAAAGATCAATACGATTTACGAACTTGTGCATATTTTGAGGAAGATTAAGGAGAGAAGGTGTTCACTCTAAAAATGCTGGGTTGTTTTAACACAATGTTGAGTCAAAGTGGGTAGCACAATCACCTCACAGCAAGAAGGTCGCTGGTTCGAGCCTCGCCTGGGTCAGTTGGTGTTTCTGTGTGGAGTTTGCATGTTCTCCCCGTGTTCGCGTGGGTTTCCTCCGGGTGCTCCGGTTTCCCCCACAGTCCAAACACATGTGGTTTAGGTGAACTGGGTAGGCTAAATTGTGCATGTGTGTGAATGAGTATGTATGGATGTTTCCCAGTGATGGGTTGCAGCCGGAAGGGCATCCGCTGCATAATACATATGCTGTATACGTTGGCGGTTCATTCCACTGTGGTGACCCCAGATAAATAAAGGGACTAAGCCGAAAAGAAAATGAATGAACCTAATGTTTGAGTTTGTCCATATTTGAGCATTGAGTTTTAACCCATTGTTGGGTTAAAACAACCCAGCATTCGATAAATATGCACAAGTTCATAAATTATTTTGATCTTTGTACATTCAGAAAATTGCAGAGGTGTTTTAACTTAATTTTGGGTCAAATATGGACAAACCTGATGTTGGGTTTAAATTTAAATATCAGTTTTTAATGCAATATTTGGGTTTAGCCATTTGACCCAACACTGGGTCTAAACAACCCAGCAATTTTTAAAGTGCATTTATCTAAAAAAACGATGGATTTAATAAATCAAATGATGCTTTTATTTATTCGTTTATTTTTTGTTTATTTTATGTTTTAAATATTTACATTTTTCATAATAAAATTGTATAAATTTGGCGACACGGTGGCGTAGTGGGTAGCATGATCGCAAGAACAGAAAGAAGGTCGCTGGTTCGAGCCTCAGCTGAATCAGTTGGCGTGTCTGTGTGGAGTTTGCATGTTCTCCCCGTGTTGGCGTGGGTTTCCTCCGGAAGCTCCGGTTTCCCCCACAAGACGTGCTAATTGGGTAAGCTAAATTATCCGTAGTGTATGAGTGTGAATGATAGTGTATGGGTGCTTCCCAGTGATGTTTTACAGCTGGAGGGGCATCCGCTGCGTAAAACGTGCTGGATATGTTGGTGGTTCATTCCGCTGTGGCGACCCCTGATTAATAAAGGGACTAAGCCGACAAGAAAATGAATGAAGTTTGAGTTTGTCCATATTTGAGCATTGTGTTTTAACCCATTGTTGGGTTAAAACAACCCAGCATTCTATTTAATTTTGCTAAAAATATGCACAAGTTCATAAATTATTTTGATCTTTGTGCATTCAGAAAAATGCAGAGGTGTTTTTAGCTTAATTTTGGTTTAAATGTGGACCAACCTGATGTTGGGTTAATTTTTTCAGATTAGATTTAAATAACACTTTCATTCATTTTCTTTTCGGCTTAGTCCCTTTATTAATTCGGGGTCACCACAGCGGAATGAACCGCCAACTTATCCAGCATTTGTTTTACGCAGCGGATGCCCTTCCAGCCACAACCCATCTCTGGGAAACACTCATACACACTCATTCACACTCATTCACACACTACGGACAATTTAGCTTACCCAATTCACCTGTACCGCATGTCTTTGGACTGTGGGGGAAACCGGAGCACCCGGAGGAAACCCACGCAACCACGGGGAGAACATGCAAACTCCACACAGAAATGCCAACTGGCCCAGCCGGGGATCGAACCAGTAACCTTCTTCCTGTGAGGCGAACGTGCTAACCACTAGGCCACCGTGGCGCCTAAATAACACTTTCTAATGCAATATTTGGGTTTAGCCGTTTGACCCAACACTGGGTCAAAACAACCTAGAAATTTTAAAGTGTATTTATTTTTAAAAGCCATGGATTTAATATATCAAATTATGCTTTTATTTATTCGTCTATTTTTTGTTTATTTTATGTCTTAAATATTTACATTTTTCATAATAAAATTGTATAAATTTGGCGAGAAACAACAAGAAGGTCACTGGTTCGAGTCCCGGCTGGGTCAGTTGGCATTTCTGTGTGGAGTTTGCATGTTCTCCCCGTGTTGGCGTGGGAATAGGTAAATTAGGTAAGCCAAATTGTCCGTAGTGAATGAGTGTGAATGAGTGTGTATGGGTGTTTCCCAGTGATGGGTTGCGGCTGGAAGGGCATCCGCTGCGTAAAACAAATGCTGGATAAGTTGGCGGTTCATTCCGCTGTGGTGACCCCGGATTAATAAAGGGACTAAGCTGAAAAGGAAATGAATGAATAAATTTTAAACAGCACTTTTTAATGCAATATTTGGGTTTAGCCATTTGATCCAACACTGCGTGAAAACAACCCAGCAATTTGTATTTATTTAAAAAGCAATGGATTTAATAAATCAAATTATGCTTTTATTTATTCCTTTGTTTTTTATTTTATTTTATGTTTTAAATATTTACACTGGGCGCCATGGTGGCGTAGTGAGTAGCATGTTCGCCTCACAGCAAGAAGGTCGCTGGTTTGAGCCCTGGCTGGCTCAGTCGGCATATCTCTGTGGAGTTTGCATGTTCTCCTCATGCTGGGTGCTCTGTCTTCCCAAACACATGCACTATAGGTCAATTGAATAAGCTAAATTGTGTGTGAATGAGTATGTATGGGTGTTTCCCAGGGTTAGGTTGCAGCTGGAAGGGCATCCACTGTGTAAAACATATGCTGGATAAGTTGGTGGTTCATTCCACAGTGGCGACCCCAGATTAATAAAGGGACTAAGCTGAAAATAAAATGAATGAATGAATGAATGAATCTGCCTTATACCAGCTTCTATGTGGGATACTATTGGCTAAGATTAACTTGAATTGAACCCAGTATATTTGTATCAGTCTTTTGGCATCATCTTATATCAGAATTAATTATTATAAATACATTTATAACTAATTTATTTATATATTTACCCAATTTTTTCATTAAATGTAATGTAACACCCTTTCAGTGTTATTCCTAAAGTTTCAAAAATGTTGCAGACTTATATTGTTAACAGTTTTTGAAATAAAAATAAATGAATGAATAAAGCATTCCTGTCAACTCTCCCGTTTTTCCCGGCATTCTCCCGTACTTAACAGTTCTATCCCGCTATCATCCCGTAAAGGTGTTTTCCCGTATTTCTCCAGTATTTTCAGTCTTTCTACACAACCCATACCGCCGCACCACCAGGGGACGCCCCTTGCTCTTAAATGTGAGTCAGTTCTGTGCTTTCGGTTTATTTAGGCATGAAACACTTTGAAATAAATATAAAAACGGCGGGATTCCCTTTCCTTTTCATTACAGGTGCCGTCGCTCCTCCTGTGCAATCCTCAAAACAGTCATAAAGCGGTGCGTGACTGTCAGACGCGCTCCATAGTGATAAACAGACACTGTTTCCCAAACAGATTCTGTACATGTGATTTGAAGCGTAGCGAAGGCGGATACTGGGTTTTGGGTGCGTGTTTAAACAGACGTATACACATAATTAATAATAATTACATCTAAAGATGTCAATCATGGTGGATTTTTTCCCCAAACACAACTAAATGAGCTAAATGAGCATACAAAAAGTCAGGAAAGCAATTGAATGGGTTCATTATAACGTTATTATAATGTATTTTAAAGTGACACCTCTGTTATTTAATGTAATCAAATGAAAAATCATAATAAACAAAAATGCATTTGTTGCTCTGTAATCAGAATGTGTGAGTTATACAGCGAGAAAAAAGATTAATAAGATTTGATAATTCTATTTCTTTCATTCATTCATTCATTTTCTTGTCGGCTTAGTCCCTTTATTAATCCGGGGTCGCCACAGCGGAATGAACTGCCAACTTATCCAGCATTTGTTTTATGCAGCGGATGCCCGTTCAGCTTCAACCCATCTCTGGGAAACACTCATACACACTCATTCACACACATACACTACAGACAATTTAGCCTACCCAATTCACCTGTACCGCATGTCTTTGTCCAGCTAACAAATTTAGGTTGTGAGAACGTTCTCATAACGTTATCTGTAACGTTCCGAGAATGTTGAAATGTCCAATTTGCTAAATGTTGCTAGAACGTTTTTTTATGGTTAGCATAACGTCCTTACGTTTTCAAAACCTACATTTTTACCAAAATATAACGTTCTACGTCGTTTTTTGTTTACAACACTACAAGAATGTTAATAACGTTATGCAGGAGCGCCGCTAAGGGGGGGAAAGTTAGGACGATTCTAAGGGCCCATGCACTCTAGGGGCCCACAGAGATCTGCTTTATAATTAATAACAGTACTATAATGTAAGATAAATTATGAATGTATCTCTAAATTACAAGTTAAACAATTTATTAGAAATAAAAAATAAAAATACGGCTTATATCTGCCCCTCATGTCTGTCACTGTCAAATTGCACCCCCCCCCCCCCTTTCACTGTATGGTTCAGTCCGTCAGTAGCGGGAAGAGAGTTGCTGCTTTGAGTGCGATCGTCAGGTAAACTGTCAAAGCAGCGATGACCTCGAGGTTAACATCAGCTGCGTCCCAAATCACATGCACTATTTTACGCTATTTTGTAGTATAAATAGTGTAAGTAGTGCTTTCACACTGACAACTCTAACAATAATAAGTGCACTTTAATTTCCCGGATGATGCGCTCATCATCATTTATGGGTCTGGGCTTATTTATGGGTCTCATTGTAATATAATTTAGTATCTTATTGATTTTTGTCACTGTTCCAGTGTATTGTACATTGTATGAGACACTATTGCAGTACAGTTATTTAAATAGTGACACATTGATGTTTTGTGTGTTTAGAAATGTACAATCTTCAGTGAATATTTGATTACTGTTACTTTTTTTGTACTACATTTACATTTGAACAATAAATCATCTGCTAGCTACAGTCATGGCCATTCTCTTACCAAATACTGATAAGTAGTGGACAAAATCAACACTAAAATCAATAATAAAATGCATAGGTCAGTATAACTACATTGCAGAGAAAGAGTTTGGATAGTTAGCTTGGTTGTAGGGGGTCCATCGTCATATTTTTTCACATTGACGTTATGAGAACATTCTAAAAACGTTCCATTGGTAACGTTCTGTGCTAACATTTCTACAACTTTTAAACAACGTTACTGAATGTTCTGGGAACGTTCCCTGTTCGCTGGGTGGACTGTGGGAGAAACTGGAGCAACCGGCCGAAACCCACGCGACCACGGGGAGAACATGCAAACTCCACACAGAAAAGCCACAGAGAGGCTCGAACCAGCGACCTTCTTGCTGTGAGGCGAACGTGCTACTCACTACAATTCTATTTCTTTATTAATGTTAATTTTCTGAACAATTTGTGTCTGTGTGTGTGTGTGGGCCATGAAGTCTGCTTTATCAGTCCTGCTGTCTGTCTTCTCTATCTAGGCATCTTGATGTAACCTTCTCTGATTCATCCTTCTTCCCAAATATGGAGTTCCCGGAAGCGGCCGCCGGGACTCACTTGAGTGACAGCAGGAGCCGCAGCGCCAGACCTCCATAATATCCGATCCACATCTCGCTTTTTATAAAGAAAACGTGAGAATAAAGCCCGGACCGCACCATCTGAGGTAATATTTCGGCAAGATCAACTCTGTCTCTGTCATGCTTATGTTTCAGGTTGTTTGCGGGTCGCGAGGCGCCCATTGAACCGCGCGCGTGCGTGTGTGTTTTATGGACTGGGGACGCGGGCGCTAGTGAATTGAGGTTTAACTAGCGGCTAGCTTTTTGAGGGGTTTGTTGGTGTGTTTCTGTCAGAGGGCAGGGTGTCTTATCTTTTCGCTAATTACACGATCTGTCAGTTGTCATATCAGCTCGTGCAGACGCCTTCTGTCTGTGGGACAGAGATGAAGACACACTCACTCTCACACACACACACTCACTCACACACACACACAGACTTACTTTCGCTCTGTTACACACACAACTGATGCTTACAAGCATACTAGTAGTTCACTTATATACTCTCATATTTAAATCAGTTATTGAGGTAAAGTTGGTATTGTTTTCACAGATTCCTACTTCCTCCTTAATATTATAATTTCACATAAATATTCCTTGCAAATTCTAAATAATTAAATTATATTAGCAGCCAATGACTAAAGTACATTGTTCACAGTCAAATAAATAGTGCTAATGGAGTTTTTAAGTAATACTTACATGTGATTTCAGACCAAATATTTAAAATACTATAGTAAACAGTATTGGGAGCGTGTGACAAGTTGTCACTGAACGATTATACGAATATAAAACCAACATTACCTCAGTAAAACAGTAGGTATGCTTGTGTATTAGCTAATTTACATCACAAGTGTATTTATTTACATTAGTTTATGCTGTTATACCCATACCTGCCAACATTTGGTTCTGAAATTTCGGGAGATTATCTACGGGGGATTATTTTATGTATTTTACATAAAATGATTTTCTCATATATTTTTTAATGTTTTATTGTGAATTTTAACATTGTAACTTATTCAATTAAAAAAATCCAGTATGTTTACAGTAGTGCATTTTTTCTTCAGTAGATCGGTGATGGTTTTTCAGATTAAAAATAAAAAATATAATAAATAACAAAATAAACATACAAATGAGCCCAAAGCAATATCCATGGCTCCTGGTGACACAATGAGATCTTGTAAAGCGAAGCGATAACAATAAACTCTCTAAGGAATTGGACATTATTAATAATTTAACATAATTTACTATTTTAGTGCCGTTGTGATTTCACATGCTGAGTGATGTCGTTTTTCCCACCGTGTCCGACATTAAAATCAATACGACACCTTGCAGAAAGCATGGGCATCGTCAAGGTGCTTCTAGACAAACACTTGAGTTCTTCCGTCCAGCTGCTGGTAAATTTACATGTATATATTATTTTCTTTGCCGAAGCACAACCTGACTCTTTTCCTTCCATCATGTGTTCTACTACTGACGCAGCTGCTTGTTGCTACTGTCACTGTTCAAGTCCCGCATCTACCTCCTGCGCAGAAATCAACAGCGCACCTGAGTTGTAACGTATGTTGCCAGATTGAGGTCAAATATGTTACAAGACTTGAATACTGCGTCAATTGTGTGAGGTGATGAACTTCATTCAAGATCTGGCAACTTGACGAATATGAACAAAAGTGTTTTTTTTTAACTGCATTGAGACGTACAAATTACGGGAGTTTCCTGGGAGAAATAACAGATTGGGAGGGTGACGGGAGATGGATGTGAAATACGGGAGACTCCCGGGAAAAACTGGAGTGTTGGCAGGTATGGTTATACCTATGTTTTTTCATTCTATTTTAAAGTACGTATGAAATTGAAATGTACAGTGTTGAAATGTACTCTATTCTTTAGGTGAACAATTAATTTGTTCAAGTTAATTCACTGCAAAGTTTTGGTAATCTTAAATTTAAAGTCTTAGTTTTTTAGATGTAATATCAGTGCGTTAAGGCTGGTTTATACTTCTGCGTTGAGTGATCGGCGTGACCAACGGCGCCTGCCTTTCGTTTAGCCGTGCATTTATACTCCTGCGTGCTGTTTGTGTTGCTCTGCAATAGGTATGGGACGATAACCATTTTCAAGGTATACCGCGGTATAAAAAAGTCAAGGTTTTCATACTGCCAAAGTTTTCTGCTATACCGTTCCTAAGGTATGGGTAAGATTTGTTTTTTACATTTTTTTTTTTTTGTTTTTTAGGTGTAAATTGTAAAGACATCTGTGTTTTTGAAGACAGCAGAAGTCAATGATTCACTTAAGTTATTCAGCCTGACATGTTTACTGCTCCAAAATACTTTAAAGAGCCCGTATGTTGGGTTGAAAACGGTTAAATTTCACTTTTTGAAGTCCCAAACAACAGGATGATATGTATGCAAGGTTAAAAAACACTTTTGATGTCTTATAATATCTATTTATTTTTACCTCATTTTCCCACCGACTCCCATATGAATCGTCTGAGCGAGTCTTTTCCCCCAAGCACCTCCTTTCTGTGACGCTACCACGTCACGTCACCACGTCACGTCCGTGTCAGCAGCCCAATGCCAGAACATATTGAAAACGAATCACTGCAGTTGTACAACAGCGTATTGCTAAATTCTTCATCATAACAACAAACATTCAGTAATAATTAACACTTCATGGACTATTGTAAGCCAACAAATAGTTACATTCGGCAGTAAGCTAAATGGCTACCGCTACATGCTGCACGGAGCAAACACAATACAGACAACTACATCCATATTTACCTTGTTACAGTCAACAAGACTGGAAGAACACGCTGGTCTAAATAAACTGGGTATTGATCCATCCTTTAACAACAACCGTGCAACAAATCCCGCGTCGTAAGCGTGTAGATTGGTGTTGCTCTCTTCAGAGAGATGACGCGAACACAGCACTGTGTCGGGGATATAATTCTCAGGTATTTTGCCAAAAATAAACCTCAACCACTCCAGGTACGGAAAGAGGTTTCCAGGTAGGGAAAAGAGGTTTCCAGGTAGGGAAAATAACACAGCTTTTCCCTCGCACTTCAGAGCACAGCGTCTACGGGACATGATTTAACCGGAATACCGATGAGTTCAGAAAAGTTAGAAACAGGTATGCAGATTTGTGTTTTCCGGATCAATAACTCATGACCGAAACATTGTTCCTACACAAATAGCACCTCTTTTCAACCGTCGCAATGTATACAATCACCTACAACCTTATTTTCCTACAAATTAGCTTTCCTACGCGCTGGACGCATTATATTAAACTCTGTGCGCAGGTGGCAGAGACCGATCCTTAGGGACCGTCTACAAAGAGCAAAACACAAAAACCAACACTGCCAAATCTGTCAATAACTTCTCTCTAAATCTTTATACTGCCATCAAACAGTATAAAAATTTACTTAGATATTACTCAGATCACACGTCACTGCTGTCCCGCTGGTTATGCTACAACACTTACTTGATACAGTGCTTGTCGTCTTCCAGTTTTTCTTCCTGTCTGTGGGCGGGGCCGGGGAGTTCAATTTTCCCGGGTCTGCGCGCGCAACTAGTATGTTTCGCGTTGACGTCAAGCCGAAACGGCTAAAGACTCGTTCTAATAACGATTCATTTAAACAACAATGAGTCGACTCTTTTATAGATCAATCAATTGTTAAAACACTTCGCAAACACTTTGCACTTACAGATTTAAGCCTTAGCTGGACATTTCACTTCCCTTAGAGCTGTGTAACACACTGCATGGAAGGTCATTTTCAAAAATCCATAATATGGGCTCTTTAAATGTTTCTCAAAATAAAATATATTGTGTTCAAAGGGAGAAAAGGTTTTCTTTTTTAGCCAGACATTTCAAAAAAATATATTTTAGAGCAGTAAACACAATACCGTCATACCGTGAAACCGTGATATTTTTATCCAAGGTTATCATACCATCAGAATCTTATACCAGCCCATGCCTACTCTGCAATGACACTTCTGAAACGCTAGCTGGCAGCGGGTTTTTATGTTCTTCTGTGTAGAGATTTTTTGCAGTTTTTTCTTTTTCTTTTTCTGTGCTCTACTTGTTACAGTGGCCGGGAAGTGCAGAACAACATTACAAAATGTGAAACACTTTTATGAAGCTCGAGACAAATCGAAAAAACATTTTGGAAAACTATTTTACCTATCATAAGACAAAATGATTTTACCAAGGACGAAACTAATTTACATTTTAGAAAACAAATTAACAGGAAGCAAAACACTTTTACCAGTCCCGAAACAAATTTACAAAGACAGATTCTTTACGGAAAGGGAACGTACCAAGCACTGGAAGTGACGCAGTTCAATTGGGACACCCCTACCCCTTAATTGGGATTGAGCCTTACGCCCCGTTTACACTAGTGCGTTTTAGTTTTAAAACGGCGTTTTAGCATGAAAACGATTCGCGTCCACACTAGCGTTTCTGAACAGATCTCCATCCACACTACTCCACCAGAAACGTACATCACGTGACCATTCGCACACTCTGGGCATGCGCGTTCAAGTATAAACAGGAAGCATGTGTCTCGCTCGGCATTTGGTTATTGTTAGTCAATAAATGCTGGTTGAACGATGAACGCGATGGCAAAGAAAGCAAGAGAGGTCTTTTTGTGGACAGACGACGAGGTCGAGTTGTTACTTAAAGTAACAAATGAATATAAAACATCCATGGCTAGCGAAAATAGTGTTTACAGTGAAGGTTGGTCTGCCGTCTTCCGGTGGCATTATAGTCATGTGCGCTTGACGAATAAGGGAAGGATACGCAATGACCAAAAAGCCCCAATCGAGTCTGAAAACTGAGGCGTGGCTGCTGAGATTCGCTATCTCAGCAGCCACGCCTCCGTTTTTAGACGTCTCCATTTCCCCATCCAAACTGAGATGGAACAGCAGCGCTTTAGAATGAACACGGCCTCTCCAGCATTTCCAAAACGCTCCGTTTTCAGGGCTCGAAAACTCTGGTGTAGTGTGGACAGATGGCGTAACCGTAGCAAAACTTATGCGTTTTAAAACAAAAACGCACTAGTGTCAACGGGGCCTCAATGACATTGAATTTATTTCACCTTCACACATGGTCGCTCACATGATCGCCCACTGAAGCTAAGCCGGGCTGTGCCTGGTCATTCCCTGGATGGGAGACCACATGGGAAAGCTAGGTAACTGCTAGAAGTGGTTTAGTGAGACCAGCAGAGGGCGCTCAATCTGCGGTCTGTGTGTGTCCTAACGCCCCAGTATATTGATGGGGACTCTATATTGATGTTAAAACAAGGTCCTGACTCTCTGTGGTCATTAAAAATCCCAGAATGTCCTTCAAAAAAGAGTAGGGGTTTAACCTCAGCATCCTGGCCAGATCTGCCCATTGGCCTCTGTCCATCATGGCCTCCTAACATCCCCGTATCATAACTGGCTTCATCACTCTGTCTCCTCTCCACCAATCAGCTGGTGTGGTGTGCGGTCTGGTGTCTGGTGGTGGATGAAGAGATTCCCCCCAATTTGTAAAGCGCTTTGAGTGTCCAGAAAACCGCTATAAAAAATGGAAAGATTAAATTACACACTTGCCATTAAAATGCATTATTAAATAACTTGTAAGTTTGTTTTGATATAGATGAGGTGTCTCATTTGTGGCCCATATATAACTACAAAAATAATGTAAGCATGATGAAATAAAAAAATATATGCATGTAAATTTAGACAAATTCTGGAAAATTAAAGATGAAGCATCATTCTGGATTAGATGGTAAAAATACAATTATGTCTAACAGCCGTTGTTCCTGTAATGGTTTTGCAAATAATGTTCATACCCCTATTGGTGACCATTTGTTAGAATAATATGCCAAATGATGTAGATGAATAAAACAAAGCATATTTCAGAATATCCTCCAGATTATGGATGCCTTGAGAAGTGGCGTATCCATATTGCATTAAATGCAGCCAGTGACTTAATGAAAGCACGTCACATTGACATTGAAGGCATATCATGTGTAATGTTCTTTATTAGCACATGGACTCACAGTCTGTCTCTGTGTCTGGATAAAGCCTTGCTCTGACTCTGAGAATAGACTTTCAGAAATAGATGAGAGTGCCTAGTAACTGCTTCAGTCAAACATGCCTTCAGTATTTGCATCATGTTGTGCTGAATGTTGAGCAAGTACTAACTGAGGAATATGTTCGGCAAGAATGTCAATTATTATGAAAAATTTGTCACTCTGATAACGGCTACTGATTAATAATTATTCTAATTTGTCAACAAAATAACAGGTATTGTAGAAAGAAATAGTTAAGATAAAATTGGATTGACAAATATCAACATACAGAATACAAAGAGATAGTCTGAATGAATCATTTGAATCAGTGAATCGATAACTGCAGATTCACTTCGAGTAGATCATTTGAATCAGTGAATCGTTAACTGCAGATTCACTGAGCAGATAATTTGAATCGATGAATCATGAACACTTCGAGTAGATAATTTGAATCAGTGAATCGTTAACTGTAGATTCACTCTGAGCAGATCATTTGAATCAGTGAATTGTCAACCGCAGATTCACTCTGAGTAGATCATTTGAATCAGTGAATCGGTAACTGTAGATTCACTCTGAGTAGATCATTTGAATTAGTGAATCGTTAACTGCAGATTCACTCTGAGTAGATCATTTGAATCAGTGAATCTGTAACTGTAGATTCACTCTGAGTAGATCATTTGAATCAGTGAATGATTATCTACAGATTCACTCTGAGTAGATCATTTGAATCAGTAAATGATTAACTACAGATTCACTTTGAGTAGATCATTTGAATCAATGATTCGTTAAGTGCAGATTCACTTTGAGTAGATCATTTGAATCAGTGAATTGTTAACTGCAGATTCACTCTGAGCAGATCATTTGAATCAGTGAATGATTAACTACAGATTCACTCTGAGCAGATCATTTGAATCAGTGAATCGTTAACTGCAGATTCACTCTGAGCAGATCATTTAAATCAGTGAATCGTTAACTAGAGACTTGTTCTGACTGAACTGAGTCAGTAAATAGTTAACTGGACACTCGCTCTGAATGAATCATTTAATCTGAATCTAGATCTTTAATTAGACAATTGTCCTAATCAAATAATTGGAAATGTTAACTGAGCACTTGCTCTACCTGAATCATGTGAATCAGTGAATCATTAACTAGACACTAGCTCTAACCAGATCATTTGAATCAGTGAATCATTAACTGGACACTAGCTCTAACCAAATCATTTGAATCATTGAATCTGTTAGATTCTATTAGATATTTTGAGTAAACTGTGGTTTGTCTTTGCTCAGTGATGCTCAGCGCTGTTCTCAGGTCAGCTAGCCACTGGTTAAATGAGCTCATCTCCTCTTATGCTGCAGTTTTGTTGGCCAGTGCTTTAGAAATGATCATCTCTGTTTTAGAGGCGTTGTTTCTGCCTCTCTGAAAGGCCGGCTGAGGCCCCGGTCAGGCATTTGGCAGGGCCTGGAGAATTCTCTACAGAGATAACAAGATGACGTGAGCGTTTCCACACTGGCTCACTATTAATTACTGCTGACGTGTGGCAGAGAGAGAGCTGCTCTCTTAGTAGGTACATGTTAAATGCAGCAAACACGGCTCTTTTGTGGCCAGTGCTCTTTCTGAATGAATCCGTGTGCTTTGCTCTTCAGTGCTGTCATATATGGCGCTGCACTGTGTGAAAATAGACAGCTCATAAGGTATATAGGCAAAATTAGCAGCTATTACATACTTCTTTATAATATAGAAAGGACATCTTTATAGTATTTCCTATACTTTTTCTTCATTTTGGCTAGAATAAAAGCAGTTTTTGTTTTTTAACAACAGTTTTAAGGTAAATATTATTATTATTATTATTATTATTATTATTATTATTATTATTAGCCCCCTAAGATTTTTTTGATAGAACACCTAGAACCACTCTTGTCAGATGACTTGCTTAACTTGCCTAATAAACCTAGTTAGGCCTTAAATTGAACTTTTAGCTGTTTTTTAATATCTTGCAAAATGACTAGTAAAATTGTATATTCTTTCATCATGGCAAAGACTAAAGAAATGAATTATTACACTGTAAAACCCAATAAGTTAAGGCAACTCAAACTATTTGAGGAAACCGATTGCAACAAACCATTTATGTTAAAAAACTAATCCTAATGAGTACTGTGAACTTAATCCATTTGAGTAAATGAAGTAATTTTTGTGCACAGTAAAGTCCAATAAATGAAGAGAACTTAAACCAACCGAGTACTGTAAAAGCTAATAAGTTAAGGCAACTCAAACCTCTTGAGGAAACCGATTGCTACAAACCATTTAAGTTCAAAAACTAATGCTTATAAGTTCTGTAAACTTAATCAATTTGAGTAAATGCAGCCATATGAGTACAGTAAAACTCAATAAATGAAGAGAACTCAAACCAACTGAGTACTGTAATAAGTTAATGCAACAAACCGTTTGAGGAAACTGATTGCTACAAACCATTTAAGTTAAAAAAACTAATGCTAATAAGTATTGTGAACTTAATCCATTTGAGTAAACAATGCAATTTGAGCACTGTAAAACCCGATAAATGAAGAGAACTCAAACTAACTGAGTACTGTAAAAGCTAATAAGTAAAGGCAACTCAAACCATTTGAGGAAACTGATTGCTTATTTGAGTTAAAACTAATCTATATGAGTACTGTGACCTTACTCCATTTGAGTAAATGCAGCCATCTGAGTACAGTAAAACCCAATAAATGAAGAGAACTCAAACCAACTAAGTACTGTAAAACCCAATAAGTTAATGCAACAAACCGTTTGAGGAAAACGATTGCTGCAAACCATTTGAGTTAAAAAAACGAATGCTAATGAGTGCTGCAAACTTAATCCACTTGAGTAAATGAAGCAATTTGAGCACTGTGAAACCCAATAAATGAAGAGAACTCAAATTAACTGAGTACTGTGATAGCTAATAAGTTAAGGTAACTCAAACAGTTTGAGGAAACCCATTGCTACAAACCATTTGAGTTAAAAACGAATCTATATGAGTACTGTGAACTTACTCCATTTAAGTTGAAGTAATGAGGTATTTAATTAACTCATTACCTTCAACACTGAGTTCAAAACTCCTTTCAAATGAATAGGATTAACTTTCAGTAAATTTTGAGTTAACTACACTAATTTCATTTGATGGGTTTTACAGCGTAGAAATTAGTTATCAACATTATTGTTTAAAAAGGAGTTGAAAAAAAATCACAGGAGGGTTAATAATTTTGGCTTCAACTCTCTCTCTATATATGCGCAAGTAAATTGTCATAAAATGTTTCAAATAATTTTAGGGAATGTAAAATGCATTGCATAAGTTATTTTCTAAGCTGCTAAATTGTCTTTCTGTGTTAGCATCACGCCTTTAAGTACCTAAAATAAATGAATAAAATAAGAAAATATTAAATAGCATTAAAGAATATATATTTTGTTGACATTTTGGCTGCGTAATATTAAAAGTACATGGTTTTAATACGTAATTTAATGCATTTAAATATAAAATATTATTTCTACTGGGGCAATCAAATTCTTTAAGTTTAAGTGAATGTTAAGACATTTCCTAAATATTTTTAGACAGACATTAACTAAACCATGCATCTTTAAAAAGGAATGATAAAGTATTTAAACTCAGTTTGCATATATTTATTGTTCCACTTCTTATTACTGTAAACAGACCAGGACAGAGCAGTATCTGTATTTTACACACCAGTTTCTCAGATCTCAGCAGTATTTGATTATTAGTTCTGCATTTTAGTGTAAATAACTTTCATAATAATTATGAAATGTAAGTAAGTAGTTTGGTAAACAGTGTTGACAGCACAGACAGTTTGTGGCCTCCTTCTGATGCTGTCGTAAATGAATTGACTGTTACATTCCTGTAAGCAGATGAGTCTTTAGGTGTGGTCATGTGGAGGACTGCCAGAGGACAGCCATAGTGTGTGTGCCTGTGTGTGTGTGTGTGTGTGTGTGTGTGTGTGTCTGTGTGTGTGTGTGTGTGTGTCTTAGATTTGCAGAAAGCCAGTAACAGCTGATAATTTAATATAATACTATAATGGTATTGTAATAATATTAAGCCACTTTTAGATTTGCCGACTTATAATAAATAAGGGATAATGTACATCTAAGCCGGTTGTTAATGCAGAATAAAGTCTGACAAGTTTATCAAGAGCTGTATCAGACAATGAATCAAACATTTAGTCAGTCAGTCAGTCAGTCAGTCAGTCAATTAATTAATCAATCAATCAATCAACCAACCAGTCAGTCAGTCAGTCAGTAAACCAATCAATTAATCAACGAATCAATCAATGTCAGTCAGTCAGTCAATCAGTCAAACACTAAGTCAACCAACCAACCAATCAACCAATCAACCAACCAATCAATCAATGTCAGTCAATCAGTCAGTCAGTCAGTCAGTCAGTCAAACGCTCAGTCAAACGCTCAGTTAATCAATCAATCAATCAATATCAGTCTCAACCAATCAGTCAGTTACCCAATCAATTAGTCGATAAACCAATCAGTCAA
>CAIGQQ010002327.1:2061817-2072948 GCA_903798035.1 Danio albolineatus | reverse complement strand
TTTCCATGGTTACTGATTATGCAGTGCACCTGTTCATTGTTTAGTTTAGTTTCAAACTGCACAAGAAACTAAACAGTGTTTACTGTGAGGTTGGGTTTCGGGTTGTTGTAAGTCTAGACGTTAATAAAACACGATAGGTTCCTGTGAGGTTGGGTTTCGGGGTGGGATATGTGTAGACGTTCATGAAGCACACAAGCACACAAAACTCCAGGTTTGTACAGCCCATCCACATCAGAAATGAATCTAGTGACTGAATCGCTGACTCAAATGACTCGTTCAGAAACCGATTCATTCAGGAAGGAAATCACTCAGTATTGCTCAGAGATGCACAAACGTCCTATTCCAGCTTTAAACAGTTTTTATTGCCAAAAACGTGTCTAAAATGTGTCTTAAAAAGCAGATTGATCAGAAATGAATCTAGTGACTGAATCGCTGACTCAAATGACTCGTTCAGAAACACATTCATTCAGAAAGGAAATCGCTCAGTGTTGCTCAGAGTTGCACAAATGACCTACTCCATCTTTGAACAGTTTTTATTGCCAAAAAAAATGTGTCTAAAATGTAACTCACTCAATACAAACCTCTTGTTTGTTTTTGAATACCATTATCTTTCCTGATATTCAGGAAAACGGCGCTGTTGCTTATGTGATATTATTAAGCTGTATCATATCTTACAAAAACACCAACCTATTTCTGCTTTCGTAACTTGGATGATAGGCTCGTTCTGAATGCTTCATAATGGGCTTCATCACACAGTCAGTGCTTTTGGACTCTAAAGACATACTCAAGTGCATAATGTCAGCTTGCATATCATTAAAACAACAATTATAATATTATCAGAAACAATAAACCTTGCATAGATGACTCAGTTTATTTTTAGAATATTTAATCTGACCCCATTGGCAGACTATTTAGCTTGTTTTAAGGAAAAACTCACTTAATTTTCACTCATTATATCTGAAATAAGACTATATTATTTGCTTGTCTAGAAAATGCTTCTTGATTTAAGAATTTAAGATAATTGGACTAGAAATAAGACAAAAAGCTGCGTATAGAGGGATGTAGACTTTGTTAGTAACTGTTTATCAACGTTATTTTTTCTCTATTCCCCGTCAGGCGGAGCTGGCCGACCTCCTCAGACCCCTGTCTGACCAGATACAGGCGGTGCAGAATTTCCGTGAGAAGAACCGCGGCAGCAGCCTGTTCAACCACCTGTCTGCAGTGAGCGAGAGCATCCCTGCGCTGGGCTGGGTGGCTGTGGTGAGCATCTCTTACCTGTGCTCTAGGCTGGATACTAACAAGCTACATGCTAGCATAATTAGCTGCATTTCCCAAAACCATCATTACACGAGTTCTGTCATTACCGACAAAGCAGACTGCTTTCTGGGCTAGTTTTAACAGCAGCAGCGCTCTAGGCTGGTTTTTAACAGCAATTTCTACAGCAAATAGTGTTCCAGGTCAGTTTTTAACACCAGATGGTGCTCTAGGCTAGTTTATAACATCAGATAGCGCTCTAGGCTAGTTTGTAACAGCAGACGGCACTCTAGGCTAGTTTTCAACAGCAGACGGCACTCTAGGCTAGTTTTCAACAGCAGATGACACTCTAGGCTAGTTTATAACAGCAGATGGTGCTGTAGGCTAGTTTATAACAGCAGACGGCGCTCTAGGCTAGTTTATAACAGCAGACGGCGCTCTAGGCTAGTTTATAACAGCAGACGATACTCTAGGCTAATTTTGAACATCAGACACCGCTCTAGACTAGTTTTGAACACCAGATGGTGCTCTAGGCTAGTTTATGACTGCAGGCGGTGCTCTAGACTAGTTTTGAACAGCAGACGGCGCTCTAGACTAGTTTTTAAACACCAGATGGTGCTCTTGACTAGTTTATAACAGCAGACACCGCTCTAGACTAGTTTTGAACAGCAGATGGCGCTCTAGGCTAGTTTATGAACATCAGACGTCACTCTAGACTAGTTATTGAACACCAGACGGCGCTCTATGCTAGTTTATGACTGCAGACGGTGCTCTAGACTAGTTTTTAAACACCAGATGGCGCTCTAGACTAGTTTATGAACATTAGACGTCATTCTAGACTAGTTATTGAACATCAGACGGCGCTCTAGGCTAGTTTATGACTGCAGACGGTGCTCTAGACTAGTTTTGAACAGCAGATGGTGCTCTAGACTAGTTTATGAACAGCAGACAGCGCTCTAAACTAGTTATTGAACACCAGACGGCACTCTTAGCTAGTTTATGAAGAGCAGACGGCGCTCTAGACTAGTTTTGAACAGCAGATGGCGCTCTAGACTAATTTATGAACATCAGACGTCACTCTAGACTAGTTTATGAACATCAGACATCGCTCTAGACTAGTTATTAAACACCAGACTGGTGCTCTAGGCTAGTTTATGACTGCAGACGGTGCTCTAGACTAGTTTTGAACAGCAGACGGCGCTCTAGGCTAGTTTATGATGGCAGGCGGTGCTCTAGACTAGTTTTGAACAGCAAACGGCGCTCTAGACTAGTTTTGAACAGCAGACGGCGCTCTAGACTAGTTTTTAAACCCCAGATGGCGCTCTAGACTAGTTTATGAACATCAGATGTCGCTCTAGACTTATTATTAAACACCAGACGGTGCTCTAGACTAGTTTTGAACAGCAGATGGCACTCTAGACTAGTTTTTAAACACCAGATGGTGCTCTAGACTAGTTTATGAACATCAGACGTCGCTCTAGACTAATTATTGAACACCAGACGGAGCTCTAGACTAGTTTATGACTGCAGACGGTGCTCTAGACTAGTTTTGAACAGCAGATGGCGCTCTAGACTAGTTTATGAACATCAGACGTTGCTCTAAACTAGTTATTGAACAGCAGACGGCACTCTAAGCTAGTTTATGAACAGCAGACGGCGCTCTAGACTAGTTTTGAACAGCAGATGGCGCTCTAGACTAATTTATGAACATCAGACGTCACTCTAGACTAGTTATTGTACACCAAACGGCACTCTATGCTAGTTTATGAACAGCAGACAGCGCTCTAGACTATTTTTTGAACTGCAGACGGCGTTCTAGGCTAGTTTATAAAAGCAGACAGCGCTCTAGACTAGTTTTTGAACTGCAGATGGCGCTGTAGGCTAGTTTAGAACAGCAGATGGTGCCCTAAAATCTTAACAGATAGCACACTTGGCTAGTTTTTAACAGAGGATAGCACAGTGCTCTAGGCTAGTGTTTAACAGCAGATGGCGCTTCATACACTTTAACGGCTTTTTAGCTCACTATAAAAGCTTGTAATCCGCATAAACCTTTATCATAAATGTTATTAATGATTATTTTAGGTTTGAGTGGTTGGTGTAAGGAATTAGAGGCAAGCAGGGTTCAGCAGTCCTGCTACAAACAAGAGTTTTTGAAATCATAGAGCTCCATTTAGTCAGGATTTGATTCTAGCGATGAATACCTCCAAATAAACCTCAAAGAAGATCATATCAGTCCATTAGGCAGTCTTCCTTTGATCGTAACTTCAGGCCGACCTCACACTAACCATTGCCGAGAGGACCACCAAATCAATATTTGAAATTGTATTTATTTTCTACAATGTAAACTCCTCTGATCTCTGCGAGCTGTATCTAATCTCTGCAACGACATTTAGACTTCAGGCCGATCTGGACTCCATCACTTTCTGCTTTTATGTCCAGCTGTTGTTTACAGCAGAAGTCCAGATCCGCAATGTTACCGGTTTACTTAAAAATGCATGCTTTTATCTGTATATATGTGCTTCTTTGACCTTTTGTTTTTTCCTTTTCTTTCTTGCAGTGTCAGAAACCAGGGCCGTATGTGAAGGAGATGAATGATGCTGCCATGTTTTACACAAATAGAGTGCTGAAAGATTACAAAGACACGTTAGTATTGGTTTTGTATTTACTTTACATTATGTGGGTTTGATAAGTTAATTGCCACACAGACACACACACACACACACACACACACACACACACACACACACACACACTGCAGTTAAATTCATGTATTGGGTAGAATTCGGGATGTAGAATAAGATAACTTCTCACTCAGGGCTGTTTATGCTAATGAGGGAGAGATGCCCACATAGCAAAATTTCTCTGGCCCACAAAATTATCTATTGCATGGACCAGATGCTGCAGTGAATTACAGTACATGACTGGACCAAGTCTGGTCTCCAGACATGGGCTAAACATTGACCACATCTGGGCCACGTTAGTGACCTATAATCAGAATCAGAAAGAGCTTTGTTGCCAGGTATGTTCACACATATGAGGAGTTTGTTTTGGTGACAGAGCTTCTTCAGTGCAACAGAATTACAGAGACAGGACAAAAAACAGATAATGAATATATTTAAAAATAGAAGTAAGTGTTAAATGCAAATATACAAATGGACAAGTGTATGTACAGGTGTATTACTATATACAACGTTATATGTGCAGCTTTTATGTGCAAATTGGCATGTAAAGTGTGTTGTTAAATAAGTGTATGTGTGTGTAAAAGTGTATAGCAAGTAGTGATGTTGGTTCCACGATTATCATCATTAAGTGTTCATGAGATGGATCGCCTGAGGGAAGAAACTGTTTCTGTGTCGGGCTGTTCTGGTGCGCAGTGCTCTGTAGCGTCCACCAGAAGGTAACGGTTCACAGAGGCAGTGTGCTGGGTGTGAGGGGTCCAGAGTGATTCTGGCAGCCCTTCTACTCGCTCTGGATAAGTACAGTTCTTGGAGAGTAGGGAGGGTTGTGCCAATGATTCGCTCAGCAGTCCCAACTATTCAACGTAGTCTTCGAAGGTCAGATTTGGCTGAGCTAAACCAGACAGTTATTGAAGTGCTGATGACTGATACAATGATGGAGGTGTAGAACTGTTTCAGAAGCTCCTTTGGGAGGTTGAACTTCCTCAGCTGACGAAGAAAGTACAGCCTTTGTTGAGCTTTTTTGACAATGGAGTCGACGTGAGTCTGAACTGGGTGTGAGTTTCTAACTGGGTCTGAACTGGGTTAAATATGTTGGTGTGTCACGACTAGGCCCACACAGAATCTGCGCGCGCAGAATTCCACCGATTTTTAGCCCATCGTTGATTCTGTTTATTTACTTGTGTAAATGTGTGTAAATGTATATTTACTCAGTTTTCAAATTAATTTCAGTAATATTATTGACTAATCTGAAAATTTTCATATGATTTATTTATTTATTTATTTTTCAGTTTGTAAAGTACTGTTTTCTGTCTTTTATGGCCAGTGGTACAGTACGAGTCGGTACGGGTCACCTTTATCAGGCTTGCGTTTCCACTGCTAAAGGATACTCTTTTGGTGTGTGTGGTGTACGACAGAAAGTTTCAGTCGACGTCATTTTTGCTGGAGGCAATGTCTACAGTAAAGCTGTACGGGTCGCTCACATATTATATGAGGAGCACTTCTCACAACACAGAGGCTTTATTATACACATAAACACTGGTGTATAAATGTTCATTACTGACCTCTCTATGAACATTATCTGATTATAACTAGATATTTACTATAGTATTTTTTCATGTAACATAGCTTATACAGCAGGGCTTCTAAAAGTCCAGACTCCGGTCTGGATCCGGACTGTGAGGGCATTCAATCCAGACCCGACTTCATTTTGTATTGCAAGACCCATGTGTAAAGGAATCAAATTGTGGATTTCCTTAATTGATGAATGCATAAACCTTGTAAATCAACTGTTTAGTTGTTTGTATTTTTGTTAAAGAAATACGGGCTGAAATAAAATCGAAGGCAAAATATTAAAAGTTTTCCAGTTCGACTCCTGTTGTCACGACATCCTGTGATCTTACGAGGCTTCACCTGACCGAGCAGGCTAATTATTTGAATGGATGGAGGTGTCGGTCTCAAAAGAAAACTTGATGGAGAGAGTTGACAGTTCAAAGTTGGACGGACTCATAAGTATGCTTTCATTTTGCCACAAGCTAGGGCTGTGCAATTAATCGCAATCGCAAAAAAATGCTGATTTAAACACAAGCAATATCTAAACCGCATAAGGCTGCAATTTTATCTATTAATTTATTTAGATTTTTGTTGACGTTCTTGTGCGCATGATTTTAATATGTTAACCAATCAGAGCTGACGAGCTGCAATTACAGCTTAGCTGAGCAGGAGAAAGATGTTAACCAATCAGAGCTCACTCCGCGCACGACGAAGTTGAGCGGGAGAAGCGAATAGGTGGTTTTGATTTACGTTAGTTTTTATTTATTGTTCTGACTGGAATTGAGGTTAGTTCATCTTTATTTCTTCATGTCGTCTGTTTTTAACACAGTTTATTACAGTTTTGTTGATCCAGCAGTGAGTGCTGCTGTGTACAGTATGTGTTTAACTAGAGCTGAGGTTACTTCATCTTCAGTTATCTTATGTCGTCTGTTTTAAAGACAATTTTACTACAGTTTTATTTATTAAACTTAATACCGTGTTCTTTCTTTGTGAAATGTTTTGTTCTGCACTTCTTGTGCACTGAATAATAGGTGCCCTTTAATTTTTGTTTTGTTTACTAAAATGACCTTGACCGCAGTGACGCTCGTCATGTGGAGTGGGTGCGTTCATACCTGAGCATCTGGACTGACCTGCAGACGTTCATCAGAGAGCATCACTGCACCGGACTCATCTGGAGCAAAACTGTGAGTGAAACGCACATCTCTGCTTTGTGTTTTCCATGCGGAATATTGTGTTTCAGTTGTAAGTAGAAAAAAAACGGCAAGCAATGCATTTGACCATGTTTAGTCATAGAGAGGGTGCAGATTGAACGCAGATTAATTACAGACTGATAAAATCTGTACATCTGTCTAGATAATACAGTTAGATTTATAGACATGCATCTCTTCTAGCCTGAGGATGCAAAATATATCATGTTTTTACAGTAGGTAACACTTTATTTTGATGGTCCATTTGAGTATTAGTAGACTGTCTGCTTATTATCTGCTGATACTGACATTCAACAGACTTTTAACTGACTATAAGAAACTTTGCAAGTACATGTCAACTTACACTAACCCCAACCTAACAGTCTACTTATAATCTACTGAGAATTAGTTGCAATGTAACTGAAATTCAACAAATGGACCATCAAGATAAAGTGTGACGTGTTTTTATATTGTGTATTTTTATGTGCATCTTACACTTTGATTACCTTTGAAGTTTCCTGACAGCGATGACTTAAAATACTTAAAGATTTAATAGCACTGATCATCAACCAACACTTCAAGGGTCATGAAACCCCCCTTTCTCAGCAGGGTGTTTTCACACCTCTAGTCTGGAAAAGCTCTGGAAAGTGGGTGTCTCCAGCTCTGATAAGGTGGGCGTTTTGGGGGAGGGAAAGAGGGAAGGTTTTGCATAAAAATGGAAGCTACCATTTGGGCACGCGCTGATTTTCACAGAGGCTAAACAAACACACAGACGCTGGGGAGAAAGACAGTAACTGTGTTTACATGGACATCAGTCATTGAATTATTATTTTGTGGACTTTAACTGCAGTTTGGCACTTTCACTTTTAATCAGGAACATTTCCTGCATGTCTCCTGTGACAAACCAGAAAGCTCTGTGCATAGACTATCCTGTCACAAAATGCGGTGAAAATCCTCCACGACGGTAATAGTTTGATTGCGGTGTTTACATGTTTACACTCGGAGATCAGCATTTACAGCAGATCTTTCAGTCTATAATACTGTCGTGATGTTAACGTGCTGTAAACTCAGTAACAGTTCTAATCACTCTGACTAAGGTCTGTCTGTAAACACTGAAAGAGTACTGCTGACGATACGAACTAACTTTACCATCTGAATAAACAAACAAACACCACTGATCGCTCGCTCACCGAATCTGTAGAGACAGGATAATCAACACCAACTGGAGCTGTGTATTTTTTAAAAGGAGACCAGCGGCAAATCCGGATTTCACCATTTCCAAATGAGAAAAGCTCTTGAGTAACACGTTCCTTACAAACGCATTTCTGTAGTCCACACGTGAGTCCAGCTGCGCTCTCATAGCAGGGAAATGAAAATGAAACCTTCATTGGAGCACATAAACACAACACTGGCGACCTTTGTCTCCAAACAATTCTTCTTCTTCCACTTGTTTTGGCAAAACAGCGTGGCGTCTCTCTGCCGTCTGAACACTGTAACAGGTACAAACAATATTCAAAGCTATCATGCATATTAATGAAGTTGTGCCGCGTACACAATAGAGCGTGCTGATTGGTTTGAACCAAGTCTTCCTCATGAATTAATGCTGCACACTCAGAGACGTCCTGATGCACTCGCAGGTACAGACGTCCACTCTCCACACTGGAATACACGCATGGATCTCATCGGCGTGACGCAGCTTCAAAAATTAGTTTCAAACTGGAAGAACGAATTTGCTCGAAATAACGCAAAAACAACCAATTTTCACTGTTTAGTGAGATATAATAGTGTCCTAAAAGTGTTTATAGCAGCGCGGGACACAAATATGACTGTCAACAGCTCAAACAATGTGTTTTGGTGTTTCGTGATTCTTTAAATATGAGCAAACTATACCTCAGATCACTTACAGCGCTTTGGTATATTATGAATTATTATAAGGAAGGAATAACTGAGGATACGCTGTTCAGTTAATCAGTATTGGGGATGTTAAAGAGCCCATATGTTGGGTTGAGAACGGTTAAATTTCACTTTTTGAAGTCCTAAACAACAGGATGATATGTATGCAAGGTTAAAAAACACTTTCGATGTCTTATAATATCTATTTATTTTTACCTCATTTTCCCACCGACTCCCATATGAATCGTCTGAGCGAGTCTTTTCCCCCAAGCACCTCCTTTCCGTGACGCTACCACGTCACGTCACCACGTCACATCCGTGTCAGCAGCCCAATGCCAGAACATATTGAAAACGAATCACTGCAGTTGTACAACAGCGTATTGCTATATTATTCATCATAACAACAAATATTCACTAATAATGAACACTTCATGGACTATTGTAAGCCAACAAATAGTTACATTCGGCAGTAAGCTAAATGGCTACCGCTACATGCTGCACGGAGCAAACACAATACAGACAACTACATCCATATTTACCTTGTTACGGTCAACACGACTGGAAGAACATGCAGGTCCAAATAAACTGGGTATCGATCCATCCTTTAACAACAACCGTGCAACAAATCCCGCGTTGTAAGCGTGTAGATTGGTGTAGCTCTCTTCAGAGAGATGACGCGAACACACCACCATGTTGGGGATGTAATTCTCAGGTATTTTACCAAAAATAAACCTCAACCACTCCAGGTAGGGAAAAGAGGTTTCCATGTAGGGAACAGAACACAGCTTTTCCCTCGCACTTCAGAGCACAGCGTCTACGGGACATGATTTAACCGGAATGCCGATTAGTTCAGTAAAGTTAGCAGCAGTCGTGTTTTCCGGATCAATAACTCATGACCGAAACATTGTTCCTACACAAATAGCACCTCTTTTCAGCCGTCGCAATGTATACAATCACCTACAACCTTATTTTCCTAAAAATTAGCTTTCCTACGCGCCGGACGCATTATATTAAACTCTGTGCGCAGGTGGCAGAGACCGTTTCTTAGGGACCGTCTACAAAGAGCAAAACGTGAAAACCAATACTACAAAAGCTGTCAATAACTTCTCTCTAAATCTTTATACTGCCATCAAACAGTATAAAGATTTACTTAGACATTACTCAGATCACACGTCACTGCTGTCCCGCTGGTTATACTACAACACTTACTGCAATTACTTACTTACAAGGCACTTACTGGCTTCCAGTTTTTCTTCCTGTCTGTGGGCGGGGCCGGGGAGTTCTATTTTCCCGGGTCTGCGCGCGCAACTAGTATGTTTCGTGTTGACGTCAAGCCGAAACGGCTAAAGACTCGTTCTAATAACAATTCATTTAAACAACGATGAGACGACTCTTTTATAGATGAATCAATAGTTTTAAACACTTTGCATTTTCAGATTTAAGCCTCAGCTGGACATTTCACTTCCCTTAGAGCTGTGTAACACACTGCATGGAAGGTCATTTTCAAAAATCCATAATATGGGCTCTTTAAATTGTGTCTGGGGTGTCACAGTGGCGCAGTGGGTAGCATAATTGCCTCACAGCAAGAAGGTCGCTGGTTCGAGCCTCGGCTGGGCCAGTTGGTGTTTCTGTGTGGAGTCTGCATGTTCTCCCCATGTTGGTGTGGGTTTCCTCCGGGTGCTCCGGTTTCCCCCACAGTTAAACACATGCGCTATAGGGGAATTGGGTAGGCTGAATTGGCCCTAGTGTATGTGTGTGAATGAGTGTGTATGGGTGTTTCCCAGTAGTGGGTTGCTGCTGGAAGGGCATCCGCTGCGTAAAAGATATGCTGGATAAGTTGGCGGTTCATTCCGCTGTGGCGACCCCCGATTAATAAAGCTGAAAAGAAAATGTGTGTATGTGTGTGTGACAGTGTGTGTGTGTGTGCTTGTGTGTGTCTGTGAGAGAGACAGCGTGTGTTTTTGTGCATGTGTGTTTGTTTTTGTGTGTATGTGATGTGAGAGTGCATGTTTGTGTGTGTGTCTGAGAGTGAGAGACAGTGTGTTTGTGTGTGTGAAACAGTGTGTGTATAGTATGCTTGTGTGTCTGTGTGTGTGAGAGCGACAGCGTGTGTTTTTGTGTGTGTGTGCTTGTTTGTGTTTGTGTGTGTGTGTGAGAGAGAGAGAGCGACAGTGTGTGTTTTTGTGTGTGTGTGCTTGTTTGTGTGTGTGTGTGTGTGAGAGAGAGAGAGCGACTGTGTGTTTTTGTGTGTGTGTATGTGTACTTGTTTGTGTTTGTGCCTATGTGTGTGTGTGAGAGAGAGAGAGACAGTTTGTCTGTCTGTCTGTCTGTGTGTGTGTGTGTGTGTGTGTGTGTGTGTGTGTTTGTGTTTGTTGTGTGTGTGCATACTTGTTTGTTTGTGTGTGTGTGTGTATGTGTGTGTATTTAATGTCAGTGTGCATGTTTGTGTGTGTGTGTGTCTGTCTGTGTACGTGTTTGTGTGTGTGAATGAGTGTGTGTCTGTATATGTATACATGACTGCTTGTTTGTGTGTGTGCATGTATGTGTGAGTGTGTGTGCTTGTGTGTG
>CAIGQQ010002327.1:2029924-2053217 GCA_903798035.1 Danio albolineatus | reverse complement strand
TGTGTGTGTGTGTGTGTGTGTGTGTGTGTGTGTGTGTGTGTGTGTGTGTGTGTGTGTCCTGCAGGAGTATCAGGATCAGTGTGCAGAGCTGCTGATCGAGGACACGGAGCTCAGACAGGTGGTTTACGTCTTCAGCTGCAGCGGCTCCACCCTACAGGTCAAAGGCAAAGTCAACTCCATCATCGTGGGTGAGAAGAAAATATCTCATGTGCAGTTCATGGGCTGATATTCATTAGTTCAAGACATCGTGGTAATAAACATACATAAATATTGATATATATTGTTATATATACAATATATAATATTGATTGTCACTTCAAAAATACAGTAAATACAGATTCATTATTTAAACTTTGAGTGATTTTCAAGAATCTTTACATCACATTCAGATCAGCACATTTAATAACATAACAAGATTTAATGGGCGCCACGGTGGCCGAGTGGTTAGCACGTTCGCCTCACAGCAAGAAGGTCGCTGGTTCGATCCCCGGCTGGGCCAGTTGGCATTTCTGTGTGGAGTTTGCATGTTCTCCCCGTGGTTGCGTGGGTTTCCTCCGGGTGCTCCGGTTTCCCCCACAGTCCAAAGACATGCAGTATAGGTGAATTGGGTAAGCTAAATTGTCTGTAGTGTATGTGTGTGAATGAGAATGTATGGATGTGTTTCCCAGAGATGGGTTGTGGCTGGAAGGGCATCTGCTGCGTAAAACAAATGCCGGATAAGTTGGCGGTTCATTCCGCTGTGGCGACCCCGGATTAATAAAGGGACTAAGCCGAAAAGAAAATGAATGAATGAATGAACAAGATTTAATTCTTCATTGAGTTAATATAGATTACAGAGATAATGTGTGAACACTTGATTTCAGTTTCCTGTCTGTCTGCACAGATAACTGTAAGAAGCTGGGCCTGGTCTTTGACAACGTGGTGGGCATCGTGGAGATCATCAACTCCACAGATATTCAGCTTCAGGTCAGACTTTGATATGTGTGTGTATAACAGGCTGAAGTGTGTTGATCTGTGAGCGATCTGCACTCTGGGTTTGTTATTGTCAATGAGAACGTGTTGGCATAATGTGTGTGCGTGAGTTATGGCCATAGCTGGCAGAATCAATAAAGAGCGTCCTCGTTAATACAACTGCATGTGTGAGGTAGTGTTGTTGAGGTATCCATATGTGGATCTTGAAGAGATGTTTATTCGTTCATTCATTTTCCTTCAGCTTAGTGACTGATTTATCAGGAATCGCCACAGCGTAATGAACCGCCAACTGTTCCTGCATATGTTTTATGTAGCAAATGTGCTTCCAGCTGCAACCCAGTGTTGGGAAACACCCATACACACTCATTCACACACTCATACACTACGGCCAATTTAGTTAATCAGTTCCTCTATAGGCGCCACGGTGGCGTCTAAGTAGCACGTTCGCCTCACAGCAAGAAGGTCGCTGGTTCGAGCCCCGGCTGGGTCAGTTGGCATTTCTGTGTGGAGTTTGCATGTTCTCCCCGTGGTTGCGTGGGTTTCCTCCGGGTGCTCCGGTTTCCCCCACAGTCCAAACACATGTGGTACAGGTGAATTGGGTAGGCTAAATTGTCCATAGTGAGTGTGAATGTGTATGGATGTTTCCCAGAGATGGGTTGCGGCTGGAAGGACATCCGCTGCGTAAAAAATATGCTGGATAAGTTGGCGGTTGATTCCGCTGTGGCGACCCCGGATTAATAAAGGGACTAAGCCGACAAGAAAATGAATGAATGAGTTCCTCTATAGTGCGTGTGTTTGGACTGTGGGGAAAACCGGAGCGAAATGTTCATTTGGAGAAATGGCTAGCATGTTTTAGCTCATTGCTAGCTTATATTTGGTTATTGCTAATATTTGAACATTTGATTAGCTTAAGAACGATTTGGCGACACAGTGGTGTAGTGGGTTGCACGATCGCCTCACAGCAAGAAGGTCACTGGTTTGAGCCTCGGCTGGGTCAGTTGGTGTTTCTGTTTGGAGTTTGCATGTTCTCCCCGTGTTGGTGTGGGTTTCCTCCGGGTAAACACATGTACTATAGGGGAATTGGGTAGCGTAAATTGTCCGTAGTGTATGAGAGCGAATGAGTGTGTATGGATGTTTCCCAGAGATGGGTTGCAGCTGGAAGGGCATCCGCTGCGTAAAAGATATATGCTGGATAAGTTGGCAGTTCATTCCGCTGTGGCGACCCCAGATGAATAAAGGGACTAAGCCGAAAAGAAAATGAATGAATGAATGAATATTAGCATGTTGGTAATCAGGGCTTGACATTAACTTTTCTTGACATTAACTACAACCCACTGTGGCTAGTAGATTTCAACATTACTAGTCACTCACCATTTTCACTAGCCACAATTGTTTTGTTGGGAAAATATATTTTATATGCATAGATTTGACTGCATAGATGCATAGATCAGGCTAAACTTACTTGATTTAGATTTTGTGTCCACATTAGGGCTGTGCGATAATACGATATTTAATCGTATCACAATCCACAACCTGCACGATCCACTTTTTCAGAAAAATCGTTGTATCGCCATACAGCATATAGTGCAGTGCTTCCGCGACATTCATTCTTCCATGACGGGCGCCTCACCTTAATTCATCCCGCCACCGCTATTACTGCTTCTCATTCAAAACATTCACTCGTCTGTCGTTGTTTTTTTTTTTCAATAGCGGGTTACAGTCGCACCAAAACGTATTAAAAGGTAAGTGAATTATAACAGCGGGAACTTTTGTGTAACCATAGTGATGTGCGTCATTTGTTTAACCCTTTAAGGTTACATGCTGTCAGGGCTGCGCGATGCGCGAGGCCAGCATACAGGCGCAGCTTTCAGTAAAGATGAACAGTTTCCATAAATATACTTTACAGATAAAGCTCTACGCTTCTGCATACAATTACTTTCTCTTGCTGGAGTTTAAAGCTGCTTCGCTTTACTTCGGGACGCATTTATGCCGCTCTGTAGGTTTATTGGAGACATTCGTAAATATTCATAGCAAATCTTATCAATGTTGGAGACATACGCGTTACATAAACGCACTAAATCACACTTCGGCAGCGTTTATTTGAGGGCGCAAGAAGTTGTGTGCACGAACGGAGGAAAAAGGCGCGCAAGCGGAGACCCGCATGCTCGTATTACTGTACATAAATGTGATCTCGCCCCGTAAGACTGCGCTCACGACATTTGTCACTGAAATAACACGGACCGTAGTTGGCATGAAAAGCATCCCAAATGAGGGGCCAGAGATGACTTTCAATATAAGTGATGATGACACTACAGCAATATAAGAGTCCATATGCTGTATTTTGCTCCTCAAGACACCCACGTTGGCCTTTTCAACATTAAAATGTTAATATGTTGTATTTTGAAACTACATAACATCACTGCATTGTACAATGTGGCTTTCTTTACAAACACATTCAAATGTTGTATTTTTAAAGCACAACAAAATAAGTGCATTGCTCAAGAAGGCTTCTTCTACGAACACAATCATATGTTGTTTTGAACTGCGTAACAATCAGGGATGCAGCGATTATAGATTTTGGTTGTATAATCATGTAGTCTGAAGAATAATCATGGTTTCATGGTTATCATGATTATTATGCATTTATTAAGTTCAAAACACTACTAGTTTTGTTAACTTTGTAAAAAAAAAGCCATTTACATTGTTGAAGGTGTTGCTGAGGATCTGTCTAATAAAGATTTGTTAGATTTGTTAAGTGTTCATTTTGATGGTAATTGCAACTCTTGTTGATTGTTCTTCCTTTGCAGAATAGTATATTTTAATATTGGGACATTAGTTTAGTTGTATTGTACCTGTGTAATTTGTCAAATAGTCTTTAAAAATCAACTTAAAAAAAGAATCGTGATAAAAATCGTGAATCGTGATTTTCCTGGAAAAAATCGTGATATGATATTTTTTCCATATCGCCCACCCCTAGTCCACATACCTCCTCATTCATTTCACATTGTGTGTTTATGGTGTATGAGCTTGCTCAATGAGGATGAGGGCTGTCACATCACTTTTCAGGGCTCCAAATTAAGGATTTACTAAATTTATCTCTGACCAGACCAAACATAAATAAATTATTATTTCTTAGCCACAAAATTTAAAATAATTTGTCCAAACAAGCTCTAAATATAGCAGTATATGTTTATGTATATATATATATGCTTTTTAACAAAACTTTTCTTTAAAAAAAAATCGAATCTGTCCTGGCTAAAGCTCCCAGATCACCAGTTAACTGCACATAAACTGGGAGTAATCTCATATTAAAGCAATGTTATTGTAATAAAAATGATAATTAAACCATATTAACAAAAATAACTGTAAGCAAAAAATAAAACATACCGTGTGTGATAATGAAAGGATGATCACGCGCACTCGGTTAATGTTAGGCCTGTTAATAATCTGTTCAAAGAATAATCAGACCGCTACTGCTTATAAAAGGATATATTAAAAAAATCTGGAGCTCTTGAAAGCAGCAGGTGTGAGTGCATGATCAACGATTTTTGTCCAGTCTATTTCGAAGAGAACCGATCGCACCAGTTGCATTTGCAGGCACAGTTGCTTCGCATGAGTAAACGGGAGCGCACACGCTTTTTACCAGTCGCACGCATCACATCATCTGTGCGCGCGAGTGATCATCCTCTCATTCGGTATTTCTTGCGCGAACACAATTAGTTTTATCAGTCGTTCTGCTTCTCGATTCTAAGATCACATTTGAACGAATATTGGCCCATTTCTATTATCGAACCCTGCTTTTAAGAAAACTATCATTTTTAAATTATTTCTGGCTGGGACTGGCTGGCTGGCTGTGTTAATGTCAAGCCCTGTTGGTAATACATTTTTGTGTGTAGCATTTTTAGGTTGCTAGCTTGCGTCTTTGTATCCATGTTCCAGAAAGTTTTTTTACACTATTTATTTATTTATAAAGTTGTTTGACACATTGTTAACATTTGTTAGCATGTCTCTAACATCCAATGCTAGTTGTAATGCTTTGCTAGGTTGCTATTTGACGTCTTTGAAGCCCAGTCTGAGCAGCTCTGTAGTTCCACACTTATATATTTTGCTGTTCAATGAATAACATGTAATGAAGCTTGTTTTCTGGCCTCTCAGGTGATGGGAAAGGTTCCTACTATTTCCATAAACAAGACAGAGGGCTGCCATGTCTACCTGAGCAAGGATTCACTGGACTGCGAGATCATCAGTGCCAAGAGCTCCGAGATGAACATCCTAGTTCCCGAGGGAGAAGACGATTACGTGTGTATATTCTCAAACACTGTAGATGTAGCTGAGGACTGGTTGAGGTTGCATTGGCGTTTGGGTTTCCAATGTGAACTGCAAGCAGTAGAGTCATAGTCTGAGCAGAGTAGAAACATCTGGCCAATCAGAGGAGAGAAAGCACATCTGACCAATCTAAACAAAATAGAAACATCTGACCAATCAGAGTTGACCCAGTCAGAGAAGATGGCCATGTGACCAATCAGAGCAGAGTAAGAACATCTGACCAACCAGAGCAGATTAGAGCCATCTGACCAGTCAGAACAGAGTACAGCCATATGACCAATCAGAGCAGAGTAATAAAATCTGACCAATCAGTGGAAGGTATGAACATCTAAGCAATCAGAGCAGAGTAGACCCAGTCAGAGAAGAGGATGGCCATGTGACCAATCAGAGCAGAGGAAGAACATCTGACCAATCAGGGCAAAGTAGAAACATTTAACCAATCAGAACAGAGTAGACCCATCTGACCAATTAGCTCAGAGTAGCTCCATATGACCAATCAGAACAAGAACATCTGACCAATCAGAGCAAAGTAGAAACATCTGACCAATCAGAGTAGACACATCTGACCATTCTGAGCAAAGTCAGAACATTTAACCAATCAGAGCAGAGTAGAACCTTCTGACCAATCAGCGCAGAGTAGCTCAATATGACCAATCAGAGCAGAGGAAGAACAACTGACCAATCAGAGCAAAGTAGACACATGTGACCAATCAGTGCAGAGTAGCTCAGTATGACCAATCAGAGCAGAGGAAGAACAACTGTCCAATCAGAGCAAAGTAGACACATCTGACCAATCAGAGCAAAGTAGGAACATCTAACCAATCAGAATAGAGTCAGAGAAAAGGATGGCCATGTGACCACTCAGAGTAGAGCCTTGTGACCAATCAGAGCAAAGTAGGAACATCTAACCAAGTAGAGCAAAAAAGGAACATCTGACCAATTAAAACAGAGTAGAGCCATCTGACCAATCAGAGCAGAGTAATAACATCTGACCAATCCGAGCAGAGTAAGACCATCTGACCAATCAGAGCAGAGAAAGACCATCTGGCTAATCAGAGCAGAGTAGTGCCACATGACATGACCAATCAGAGAAGATAAGGAATATCTGACCAATCAGAGCAGAGTAAAATTATCTGGCCAATAGGGGCAGAGTAATAACATCTGACCAATCAGAGCAGAGTAAAATTATCTAGCCAATAGGGGCAGAGTAAGACCATCTGACCAATCAGAGCAGAGTAAGATTATCTGGCCAATCAGATCAGAGTAAGAACATCTGACTAATCAAAGCGGAGTAAAGCCGTCTGACCAATCAGAGTAAAGTAGGAACATCAGGCCAATCAGAGCAGAGTAAGAACATCTGACCAATCAGAGCAGAGTTGAGACATCTGACCAATCAGAGTAAAGTAGGAACATCAGGCCAATCAGAGCGGAGTAAGAACATCTGACCAATCAGAGCAGAGTAGAGCCATCTGACCAATCAGAGTAAAGTAGGAACATCAGGCCAATCAGAGCAGAGTAGAGCCATCTGACCAATCAGAATAAAGTTAGAACATCTGGCCAATCAGAGCGGAGTAGAGCCATCTGTCCAATCAGAGTATAGAATGAATATATGACCAATCAGAGCAGAGACATCTGATCAATCAGAGTAAAGTAGGAACATCTGGCCAATCAGATCAGAGTACAGCCATCTGACCAATCAGAGCAGAGTAAGAACATCTGACCAATCAGAGCAGAGTAGAGCCATCTGACCAATCAGAGTAAAGTAGGAACATCTGGCCAATCAGAGCGGAGTAGAGCCATCTGACCAATCAGAGTAATGTAGGAACATCTGACCAATCAGAGCAGAGTAGAGCCATCTGGCCAATCAGAGCCGGAGTAGAGCCATCTGGCCAATCAGAGCGGAGTAGAGCCAGCTGTTTGAGACACTGTGAGAACACCGCTGATGCTGCTGTGTGTATCGTGAGAAACCTGAAGTGGTTTCTGCCATTAGATGGTCGTAAACAAAACTAAATTAGAACTCTTTAAAATAGCCCGATGTGTCATTGACTGAGATCTCCTGTCTTCAACAGAGGGAGTTTCCAGTTCCAGAGCAGTTTAAAACGGTCTGGGACGGCTCCAGCCTGGTGACCGAGCCCACAAAGATCGCTGGCTGACTGATCTGCTTCATCCCGCCCACAGTTCTTCAAGCACTTTCACTATATCACTGTTAGCTGACACGTAAGAATCCATACACTGGGCTTGTGGGAGCTGTAGTTTTACACTCATTACAGTTCCAGTATGAGCAACATATGGACACACACATTAGATTTCCCCAGACCTTTAGTGAAACCTTTAAACACATCACTGATGGAGAGTTTTGTTCTAAAGCTGTTGTTATTATACATTTACAGTAATTACACAGCATGCTGGAGCCCTTATACGTTGAAATAGGGGTGTGCGATATTTAAAGCTAGATAATAATTGCTATATAAGTCACAAAAACTGCTGCTTTATTGATATGCCATCTGAAACAAAACACACAAAGAGACTTAAAACAATTACTGTATAATAAAAACTGATCAAATAAATCAAAAAATGTAGTTTTTTTATATTTAAAAGTTATGATACAGTTCAGTTTATACACTAGAAAGAGCTTACATTACTGTTTCTTTGCTGAATGAATCAGTTTTTGAACAAATCATTCGATTCAGTGACTTGTTTCATTACTAAAGGAATCATTTTGAAGGAATCGTTTAATTAAATGACTCTTATTTTTTTATGACAGTAAATAAATGTGTCAAAAAATAGTGTCATTATGAAATAAACTCTCAAAGACATAAAATAAATACAATTTTAAATAGAAATACAAATGAAAACAGATGCAGACAAAGCTTGTGTGCGCATCTCACACTGTGCTGTTTTCCTCCTGAATGTACACTGGAAGCTTCTGTAGCCAAATCAAATTCCTTGTGTGTGTGAAGCACACTTGGCAATAAAACTGATTCTGATTCTGATTCTGAATGAATCTGTTTGTGAACAAATCATTTGAGTCAACGATTCAGTGATTCATTCACAACATATTGAGAATCACTGTCAATGGAATAATTTTGAATGAATCTTTTGAATGAATCATTCATGAATGATTACATGACACTGAAAACCAGCCAGGATAACAGCACACCAAGCCAAAAAAATAAAGTATCATTATGAAATAAATGACGAAAAAAATAAAATAAAAATAAATTAATGTATATTTTAGACAATATTGCTTTTTTTAAAATGAAAATAGATGCAAACAAAGCAGCCGCAGAACATTTCTGTGCACATGTCAGAAAAAACACTGCTACTTTCTGCATGAATGAATCTGTTTGTGAACAAATCATTTGAGACAACAATTCATTTAGAATATAAAGACTGGTTCATTTCTAAAGGAATCATTTTGAAAGAATCTTTTGAATGACTCAGTGAATCATAAATGTTGTTTATTTTATTCATGACACTTAAAACCAGCCAGGATACCAGCACACTGAAAAGAAAATAGTGTCATTATGAAAAAAACTCTCAAAGACATAAAATAAATACAATTTTAAATAGAAATACAAATGAAAATGCAGACAAAGCTTCTGTGCTCATCAGAAAAACACTGTGCTGTTTTCCTCCTGAATGAATCTGTTTGTGAACAAATCCTTTGAGTCAACGATTCAGTGATTAATTCCTAACATAACGACAATCACTTATTAATTTCTAAAGGAATCATTTTGAAAGAATCTTTTGAATGACTCAGTGAATCATAAATGTTGTTTATTTTATTCAAGACACTTAAAACCAGTCAGGATACCAGCACATTGATCAAAAAATAGTGTCATTATGAAATAAACTCTCAAAGACATAAAATAAATACAATTTTAAATAGAAATACAAATGAAAACAGATGCAGACAAAGCTTCTGTGCGCATCAGAGAAACACTGTGCTGTTTTCCTCCTGAATGAATCTGTTTGTGAACAATTCATTTGAGTCAACGATTCAGTGATTCATTCATAATATTATAACAATCACTTGGTTCGTTTCTAAAGGAATCATTTTGAAGGAATCGTTTAATTGGATGACTCTTATTTTTTATGACACACTTAAAACCAGCTGAGATAACAGCAGAACAGCACACTGAGCAAAAGATAAAGCATCATTATTAAATGAACTCTCCAAGAATATTATAATTATTACTAAAAAATTCACATCACAGAAAAAACACTGCTACTTTCAATCTGTTTGTGAACAAATCATTTGAGTCAACAATTCATTTAAAATATAAAGACTTGGTTAATTTCTAAAGGAATCATTTTGAAAGAGTCTTTTTAATGACTCAGTGAATCATGAATGTTGCTTATTTTATTCATGACACTTAAAACCAGTCAGGATACCAGCACATTGATCCAAAGAGTGTCATTATGAAATAAACTCTCAAAGACATAAAATAAATACAATTTTAAATACAAATACAAATGAAAACAGATGCAGACAAAGCTTGCGTGCGCATCTCAGCAAATCACTGTGCTGTTTTCCTCCTGAATGAATCTGTTTGTGAACAAATCATTTGAGTCAACGATTCAGTGATTCATTCATAATGTAAGGACAATCACTTAGTTCATTTCTAAAGGAATCATTTTAAAAGAATCTTTTGAATGAATGATTCAGTGAATCTTGAATGTTGTTTATTTTTTTCATGACATTTAAAACCAGCCAGGATACCAGCACACCAAGCAAAAAAAGTATCATTATAAAATAAACTTTTAAAATAATAAATAAAATAATGTCAATTTTAGACAGTATTGCTTTTTTTTATGAAAATAGATGCAAACAAAGCAGCCGCAGAACATTTCTGTGCACATCTCAGAAAAAACACTGCTACTTTCTGCATGAATGAATCTGTTTGTGAACAAATCATTTGAGTCAACGAATCATTTATAATATAAGGACAATCACTTGGTTAATTTCTAAAGGAATCATTTTGAAAGAATCTCTTGAATGATTCAATGAATCTTAAATGTTGTTTATTTTTTATGACACTTGAAAGCAGCCAGGATAACAGCACATTAAGTGAAAAATAAAGTGTCATTAGGAAATAATCTCTCAAAAACACAATATAAATATAATTATATTATATTATAATAATATAACAATATTGTTTTTTTTTTTAATGGAAGTGGATGCAAACAAAGCTATTTGTGTGTGCATCTCAGAAAAAACACTGTGCTGTTTTCTTCCTGAATGAATCTGTCAACAAATCATTTGAGTCAACGATTCAGTGATTCATTCATAACATAATAACAATCACTTGGTTCATTTTAAAGGAATCACTCAATCTTAAAGAATCTTTTGAACGAATCAATGAATCTTTTATGACACTTTAGTCTTTTTTATTTATTCAGGACACACTTTAAAAAGCACAACAGCACGCTAAGCAAAAAATAATATACTAAAATCATGAAATAAAATCAAATAAAAAGAGAGAGATGTAATTTTTGGTCAATATCGCACACCCCTAATGTACACATGGGATTTTTTGTGTCAGCATCTCAAAAGGGATTAAGTCAAAGTGATAAATATACAAAGATGTAACAGTAGTTGTCTTAACTCTTACATTAAAATACTTTCTCGTTCTGTGCAGGAATAAAAAGATCCATTTTTTCAGCATATTTTTAAAATATTAAATTCTCTTTGTAGATGAACCGTCCACAATCCTTCATGCTTTTATGCAGTTTCCCCCAGTTTACAGATGCTGCTTTCAGCTCACTTCCTTGTGCAAAAATAATCATGTTTTTATTTGGCTCTAGACGCAGACTGTGCAATCATTTGCAGAAGAGAAACTTAGTCATTTAGTCATTTAAAAGATGCTTTTATCCAAATAATTAATATATAAATAAATATATATATATATATATATATTATTCCCCCATTTCTAAAACAAGTCTAAGTAAGTTTAGCTTTTAATTTATTTAAGATCAAACAGGGAAGGAATAAGTATTAGAGCCTATCAAAATATAATAAACACAAAATCTCCAGATGTTTTACAAACAAACCATCTTTTATTTGACTCACAATGAGCTTTTTTTGTTCTGCAAATGATTAAGTGTCGTTTTATACGATTTTGTATTGTTTTAATATAGTTTAAAATGGTTCAGAGGTTATTTTATCGCTCTGTGTTTCATTCATAATCTCAGATCTTTCTGACTTCTAAACGAAATGTTTGTCATCAGATAAATGCAGCATTGATTTGACTATTTCATTTGTCCAGAACTGTTTGCTATCCATGTTGGCTCTTCGTATTCACGTTTTACATCTGTCTGTAAATGGACATGCTTTAAATGTTTGCGCAACAGGAAGGTCTTGCACTGACAAAAAAAAAAGATTAATTGGATTTACTAAACTATTTTAAGGTTTAACTGGTTGCAAACAATTGATACGGGCTGAATTTAAACAAATTGAACGCAGTAATCTTCAACTTCATTTGTTTAAATTCAGCCCGTATCAATTGTTTGCAACCAGTTAAACCTTAAAATAGTTTAGTAAATCCAATGAATCATTATTTCAGTGGGAACACTTGAGCTCATTTTGAATGTATGTCAATATTTGTTTAATATGGGCGACACAGGGGTTAGCACTGTGGCCTCACAGCAAGAAACTCACTGGTTCGAGTCCCAGCTGGGTCAGTTGACATTTCTGTGAGGAGTTTGCATGTTCTCCCCGTGTTGGCATGAGTTCCTCCGGGTGCTCCGGTTTCCCCCACAAGTCCAAACACATGTGCTATTGATCTTATTCTCTGAGCCATTTGAGTCTTTTTGTCACGAGACTTCCGCTCTCATTCACTTCCACTCATTTTTAGACATTAAAAACAGCTCGTTCTGCTGCTTGATGTTGTAAACTGATATTTTCTCATTATATTATTCTATTTTGTCTGTGTAGTCATGCAAACACTTGTTTGTAGAGCGAGTAGTTTGACTGTTTTCTGCCGTTTATTACTCCTAGTCATTTCTCCCATAGGCGACTGAATCAGAAGTTCTGAAACAATCACAAACACGAGCGACTTCAGCATGATGAATAAGATCAACACCTCACAGATGAAGAGATCTGACCAGATACTCAGTCTGCTGATGGTGACCGAGTCAGCAGCTGTGTGTTATTACACAAATATGTTAGCATACTGTTTACATTTATGGCTTACTTATGTTAACACAGACCTTACAAGATATTACTGTTTATCTATATATTTACTTGCCTTCCATAATATAAAGGCTGCGCGGCTACAGGACCTTCCTAAACCAGCGATGCAGGAACATCCTATAGTCTCCACTGATCCCTGCTCACTAAGTAGCACCACACTGAGTGGCATGGACTGCTGGACTAGCTGGGGTGCACATCTGCTTTTAAAAAGACGAAATCCCCCTCACTGTGTATTAGAACACCACCAACTTTCCCACTTTGTAAATATCGGTAGGTCTCGGTACTTTTATAAGTCTTCATAAACGCTCCATCTACTCCTCGTGACAGGACAAATTCAATTCAATTCACCTTTATTTGTATAGCGCTTTAACAATGTAGATTGTGTCAAAGTAGCTTCACATAGAAGGTTATAGTAAATTGAAAATGTCAGTTTAGTTATTAATGTTTGAGTTCAGTTCAGTTCAGAGTTGTTTAATATTCACTACTGAGAGTCCAAACACTGAAGAGTAATCCATCGGTGCGCAGCTCTAGCTGCAGTCTAGTCGCCGGAGGTTGGAGAACTCGAGGCTCGTCTGTCCTTGGAGGGTCACAGGAATCTGTCTCTTGCTGGTTACTCCGCCAAGCAGCTGCTCAGGATACAGCGAGGTCCAGGATTATGGAGCCTTGGAATCGTCTCGTCACGGGTCTTGGGGGGCCTGGGGATGAGTATCCCCAGTTGGAAATAGAGAACAAAGAGAATAATTAGCGTAGCTGCAGTTCATAGTGTATATAAAGGAGATGCGTGGAGCACATTCATGCATCATACCGCTATGTGATGTATTGAGTGAATGCTTTATTAAAAAGATAGGTCTTTAATCTAGTGTTGAACTGTGAGAGTGAGTCTGAGCCTCGGACATTATCAGGAAGGCTATTCCAGAGTTTAGGAGCCATAAATGAGAAGGCTCGACCTCCTTTACTTGACTTTGCTATTCTGGGTACTACTAGAAGCCCTGAGTTTCGAGATCCTAAAGAGCGGGTTGGATTGTAGCGAGACAGAAGGTTGGTTAGATAAACAGGAGCTAGATTATTTAATGCTTTATATGTATGAAGTAATATTTTAAACTCAATACGAAACTTAACAGGCAGCCAGTGTAATGAGGATAAAATTGGGGTGATATGATCATATTTTCTAGACCTGGTAAGAACTCTGGCGGCTGCATTTTGTACTAGCTGAAGTTTGTTAATAGAGGAGGCTGGGCAACCAGCGAGCAGAGCATTACAGTAATCCAGCCTAGAAGTCATAAAAGCATGAACTAGCTTTTCTGCATCTGAGATGGATAGCATACTTCGTAGCTTAGCAATATTTCTCAGATGAAAGAATGCAGTTTTTTTTTAATTACAAAGTAATTAAAGATATCCCCGTTAGTCACCTCTGGCTCATAATATCAACCAACATTAACTGTAACGACGGATGGGGCAGTATGAAACCATCTGATCGCTGCAGGGAGGTTTCACCGTACTCCCAGCTCAAAACATTTACTGAACTAGCATTATATGCCATTTTTCTAGAATTACAGCTAACTATTCGTTTCCCAAACAGTCGTCTGAAGTACTGTGTCAGCGTACCGGAAGTTGGATGACAAAATGCAGAAGAGCAAAGTATTAAAAGTGGGCGGAGCGGAATAAGGTCAATAGGGGAATTGAATAAACTAAATTGGCTGTAGATGAGTGTGTGTGTAAATGAGTGTGCATGGGTGTTTCCCAGTACTGGGTTGTGGCTGGAAGGGAAAACACTTTATAAAACATATGCTGGATAAGTTGGTGGTTCATTCCTCCGTGGTGACCCCTGATTAATAAGGCACTAAGCTGAAGAAAAATGAATGAATGAGTTCTAATTTAGCATTGTTCAGTCCATAAAAGGGAATTATGTTACTTCTGGTCAGTCAGTAAACAGTCTACATGTACCTCAACATGTAATGCAGGTTTATAAACAGAATGTGTACCTCATATTTTAGCTAAACGCCTTAAATCGTACTCTTCCAAAGGATTTCCACGTTATTATATGAATGTAACTGAATAAAGTAAACGTGAACTTGCTGCACTGTTTGGTGTATTTTAATGACGCTGATATTTTTACTACTCTTCTGACTTGTATAGTGGCAAAAAGATTAGGTCACACTAACAATAAGGTTCATTAGTTAATGTTAATGCATTTACTAACATGAACAAACAATGAACAGTACATTTACTACAGTATTTGTTCGTGTTAGTTAATGAAAATACAGCTGTTCATTGTTCATGTTAACTCACGGTGCATTAACTCATGTTAACAAGCATGGACTTGGATGTAAATATTTCATTAGTAAATGTTCAATTATGATTAATAAATGCTGCACAAGTGTTGTTCATGATTAGTTCATGTTAGTAAATGCATTAACTAATGAACCTTATTGTAAAGTGTTACCAAAGATTTAAAAAAAGCTATTTATGAAGTATATTTATAGTAAATAAATCATGTTCACTTGACTCTGAAGTATACAAACTTAAGTCTAAAGTTGCATTTGTCAGGATAGCCAGCAATACATAATACGAGTGATCAAAAATCATCACAATATTAAGTAAATATCCTGTTTCATCAAGATATTTTGTGCATTTTTTACCATAATATATGAAAGCTTAACCTCTGATTTGTAATCTTCATCGCTAAGAACTTAGTTTGGACTACTTTAAATGCAATTTTCTCAGTATTAAAATTTTTTAACCCTCAGATTCCACATTTTCAACAAGTTTTTAAGCTTATTCATGCAGTTTTATTTAAGAAAATGGACTCTTGTGAACGGTTTTGTGGTCTAGAGTCACATATAACGATCTCTTTCTGATTTTCCGATCACAGATCAGAAACAGTTTTTTTTCTTAAATCAGATTATGATTGTTTTACTGTATTAACAGAAAAAGCTTTTAACAAAAGTAAGTCTGTAAATAGTAACTACAATGTTATTAGTGTTAATATTCATCAATTAATAAGTAAGCTTAAAAATATAAATAATTTAAATAAACATATAAATAATAAAAGCTTTCCATTGATCCATATTTTGTTGTGACAGGACAATATTTAGTTTAGATACAATTATCTTTTAAAAATGGAGTAAAAAGTATTGAGAAAAATCACCTTTAGAGTTTGTGAAGCTCTTAGCAGTGCATATTACTCATTATTATACATTTACAGTAGGAAATTCACTGGATATCTTGAATTTATATTCTTATGGTTTCTAGCATGAAAGAAAAATGATTTTGACACAATGTACAATGTACGTACATACAGTACACCCCTCACTTATGGAAGCATATGAGCAACATAATTCATTTTGAAATGTAATATACAAAATGGCAATGCATTATGTTAAATGGCAATGTATTTCTGTATTTCAATGTGCATTTTCTAAGACACATGTGCAATGTTTGGTGCAGAATGGAAATGAAAATTAAATTACATCATTTGAATTTCTCACAGTTTTAAAGAGCCCCTATTATCGGTTTTTAAAAAATGAGCTTGTATGCAGTGTGTACCACAGCTCTAAGTGAAGTGAAATGTCCAGCTGAGGCTTAAATCTGAAAGTGCTCAGTGTTTAAAACTATTGATTCATCCATAAAAGAGTCGACTCATAGTTCCTCAAACGAATCGCTGTGCTTATAAGTCTTTAGCCGTTTCGGCATGACGTGAACACGAAACATAAGCCCCGCCCATCTGTGCACGCGCAGCCCCGGGAGATTCGAAACCCCCAACCCCGCCCACAAACAACAGCGGTGAGAAAAAGTTGCCAGATTGGGCGATTTTGAATTTGATTGTGCAGGTAAAAACCTTTTGGAGAGGGTTTGGACTGGAGTCAGTCAGCTACATCTGGCAACACAGAGAAGAGCACTGTAGCAGACATGTGCTCAGCTGGATATTATTGGAAGTGTGCAGATGAACCAGACATGAGACTTTGATGAGTCAGTAGTTGAGGTTTATTTCTGCAGAAATACCTCAGCATTAAACCCAGCCATGTGCTGTGTTCCCTCTGAGGAGTGCTTACAACGGAGGATTCGGAGCACCGGGACATTTCCCTGGCCTGCTATCCAACAAGTGTGAGTGCGTGTGATTAAAACGGTCGCCTCATTGTTTTCTCCAGCTTGTAAATGATGCATTTAACTGTGTTTTGTAACTTGTAACCACTTGTAGTGTCTCTGGTTAACTTGTATTCTCATATCGCGTCTAAAAGCATGTTGTAAACGCGACGCGTGCCGCTTTGTTTACGGATTAAAATGCGTTTGAGCTGCGTTTTACTGCTGTTTGTCGTTGCTATGGCTACATCAGCTCTCCTACACACATGTGGCGGTCCTGTTTCATAATGGTTCAACTTTTGCCGCTATGTGCACTAATACTGCATGTGTGTCGCTGTTTTTACTTCTGGTTAAGAATAGAGTGATATGCTGGGAGATCGGGGGTTAGTTTCGGGGGTGAGGTGTCTGAAATACGGGCGACTCCCGGGAAAAACGAGTGTTGGCAGATTAGCTCACGCACACACTATGACTAATTCAATATTACTAAGCCGTGGTGGTCATTATCTCACGCTGAGCGCTGTCGACCAATCGCAACAGACTGGGTCATCGGTCCAATCAGTGCAGTTTAGCATCGCGCTAAGGAGGGGTTTGGGAACAAATGAATCACTGAACGATTCATATAGGAGTCACTGTGATAATGAGGTAAAAATAAATGCAGATTATAAGACAATAAAAGTGTTTTTTGACCATGCATGCATATTAGCCTGCTGTTGGAGACCCCCAAAACCAAAATATGACCCTTTTTAATGTATAATATGGGCTCTTTAATGTCAATCGTATCCACATTTGAATGCTTTATAAGTTGCAAAATTAAATTGAAAATGCTATACACAAACTGAATTTGATGTGTATAAAGTACAAGCAGATACTGTAGCAAAATGATCATTTAAATGTTATTTGTCCTAAACGCATTTACACGCACATCTAGGAAACGCAGGATTACATTTTCAGCATAACACTGTTGGATGTTTGTAGCAAAATTCGATTTGAAATGTAAAACACAAAACCATATTTCACCGTTATTTAAGACATATTAAAACCGTGTTTGAAATGAGAAATTCAAATGATGGAATTTAATATTCATTTCCATTCTGCACCAAACGTTGCACATATGTCTTGGAAAATGCAAATTGAAATACAGAAATGCATTGCCATTTTGCATATTACATTTCAAAATGAATTATGCTACTCGTATGCTTCCATACTCACTAATCTCTCATTTAATTGAATATTTTCTAAAGGAAGCTTTACAGTAACAAATTGGTGCATGATATACATTAGATAGTCAAATCTGGAGCCAATCTAACAAAATAACGTATGATAACTGTTCAAAATTAGCACACATAACTTAATATATTATGAAAAAATATTAAATATATAATGCAGAATTCAGGAGAAACAAAAACTGTATAAAATGTAGTGGTTTGTAATGGTTTTCCCCAACATTTCGCATGAATTTAAGCATATTATCTATTTCTAAAGATGTTTGGTGACTAAAATATTATTTTATTAAATATATCTTTTTAATCTGTTTTGCTTAAATGCATCAAATTGTCACCGATATTGACTGAGAAATTGATACAAATATTCATGTTCAAAATAGGGTGTGCTCAGTTATGCTGACCACTGCATTTCTGCAACTTTTTGGAATGACTGCATGAGCATCATCATCAGTCTTTGGCATTATTGTGAAATGGGTGAGAAATGGGTGAGTTTCTCAGCCTATGCTTCATTAATGAATCTCATACATTTTTTTCCCTGACAGCATCTTTAAACACAGCAGTGACGGGGAAACATCAGTTTGGCAAACAAGTACAGAATGTGAAGTATTTAATGCATTATAAAACATTACAGTAGTTCAAATCACAGAGCTGAACACTCTAATGTGAACCTGCAAATCTTTGAAATGGTTATTGGGACGTGTTGTTTAAAGAGCCCATATTATGGATTTTTGAAAATGACCTTCCATGCAGTGTGTAACACAGCTCTAAGTGCAGTGAAATGTCCAGCTAAGGCTTAAATCTGAAAATGCAGTGTTTAAAACTATTGATTCATCTATAAAAGAGTCGACTCATCGTTGTTTAAATGAATCGTTATTAGAACGAGTCTTTAGCCGTTTCTGCTTGACGTCAACACGAAACATAAGCCCCGCCTACTAGTTGCGCGCGCAGACCCGGGAAAATTGAACTACCCGGCCCCGCCCACAGACAGGAAGAGAAAGTGGAAGACAACAAGCACTGTATCGCAATAAGTGTTGTAGTATAACCAGCGGGACAGCAGTGACGTGTGATCTGAGTAAAAGTAAATCTTTATACTGTTTGATGGCAGTATAAAGATTTAGAGAGAAGTTATTGACAGCTTTTGTAGTATTGGTTTTCGCGTTTTTTCTTTGTAGACGGTCCCTAAGGATCGGTCTCTGCCGCCTGCACAGAGTTTAATATCATGCATCCAGCGCGTAGGAAAGCTCATTTTTAGGAAAATAAGGTTGTAGGTGATTGTATACATTGCGACGGTTGAAAAGAGGTGCTGTTTGTGTAGGAACAATGTTTCGGTCATGAGTTATTGATCCGGAAAACACGACTGCTGCTAACTTTACTAAACTTATCGGCATTCCGGTTAAATCATGTCCCGTAGACGCTGTGCTCTGAAGTGCGAGGGAAAAGCTGTGTTCTTTTCCCTACCTGGAAACCTCTTTTCCCTACCTGGAGTGGTTGAGGTTTATTTTTGTTAAAATACCTGAGAATTATAGCCCCGACACGGTGCTGTGTTCGAGTCATTTCTCTGAAGAGAGCTACACCAATCTACACGCTTACAACGCAGGATTTGTTGCACGGTTGTTGTTAAAGGATGGATCAATACCCAGTTTATTTGGACCTGCGTGTTCTTCCAGTCTTGTTGACTGTAACAAGGTAAATATGGATGTAGTTGTCTGTACTGTGTTTGCTCCGTGCAGCATGTAGCGGTAGCCATTTAGCTTACTGCCGAATGTAACTATTTGTTGGCTTACAATAGTCCATGAAGTGTTAATTATTAGTGAATGTTTGTTGTTATGATGAATAATATAGCAATACGCTGTTGTACAAAAACAGTGATTTGTTTTCAATATGTTCTGGCATTGGGCTGTTGACACGGACGTGACGTGGTGACGTGATGTGGTAGCGTCACGTAAAGGAGGTGATTGGGGGAAAAGACTCGGTCAGACGATTCATATGGGAGTCGGTGGGAAAATGAGGTAAAAATAAATAGATATTATAAGACATCGAAAGTGTTTTTTAACCTTGCATACATATCATCCTGTTGTTTGGGACTTCAAAAAGTGAAATTTAACCGTTTTCAACCCAACATACGGGCTTTTTAAAACACAAGCAGATTCAACACAGACACAGTGAGCGTTCTGCCGCCTGCTGGACAAACCCAGTCATTACAACACATTCAATGTGAACTATTTAGGACAGTTTATGGAAGAACATTAATGCCAAAAGTATTTGAATTAAAAAGCTTGGTTAATAGTGTTTACTGAAAATAATAATAACAATAATGCATTTAATTAACAAGCGCATGCATTTTAATGACTTGATTTGCCAGGGTTTGTATTTTCAGGTCCTGTAATTTACTTAAGCTGTGAATATTTCAACAAAACTATTTCACACACATTTGCATACTTGCGTTAAATACTTCATATTTACCTTCCAGAATTCACTTCCAAAATATTCAGTTCTGTTTAAAGATACGATGTGTAATATTCATTTTAATTCTGTTCAAAAGTTCGCTTTTCGCTTATTTTTTGGGAACACAAAAAAAGATATTTAGAAAAATGTTGGAAAAAAAACAGCCACTGACATCCAAAGGAACAAAAAATATTACAATAATGATAGAAATACATACTAATATGATATATAATGAGTAAATTGGTTGTTTTTTCCAGCTTTTTTTTCAGTGTATCTTCCTTCGTGATCAACGGAAAGGAGCTCATGTAAATGATGACGCTGTTTTATTTTTGTGTGAACAGCCCCTTTAAATATGCCATGATCACTTATAATACAGCACAAAAACAAGATGAGCACATTTCAGGATTATATTTGTAATTTAATTGATTACAACTTAAAAATATTTAGTTTCTACATCATCTCACACATTAAAATAATCAACAGCTTCAGAATAAATCAGTAAAAGCTCTGTAAGGAAAATGCTGGGCTCCAGACAGTCTATTTGTGTTGGGACAACATGAAGAAATTAAGTTGTCTTGTTAGTTTTTACAAATTTAAGTGAATTGAACATAAAAGAATTAAGTTGTCTCAAATTTTTTTATTTATATTTTTGGTTTCAGCTCATTTTATGCTCAGAAACTCATGAAAATAATGTCGCATTTTTTTTTTCGTGTGAACTGCCCCTTTAAATATGCCATGATGACTTATAATACAGCACAAAAACAAGATGAGCACATTTCAGGATTATATTGATAATTTAATTGATAACAACTTTAAAAATATTTCGTTTCTACATCATCTCACACGTTGAAATAATCAACAGCTTCAGAATCAATCAATAAAAGCCACAGCAGTCCCTTTTATTATTTAATTATTATTATTATCTGCGGTAAATGTCAGATCAGTGTTTGATAACCATGTTTCCATCTGAATTCTTAGCTTTTTTCAGTATATCTTATAAAAACAAAAACTCAGATAAATGATGACGCTGTTTTAATTTTGTGTGAACTGCCCCTTTAAATATGCCATGATCACTTATAATACAGCACAAACACAAGATGAGCACATTTCAGGATTATATTGATAATTTAATTGATTACAACTTAAAAATATTTAGTTTCTTCATCATATCACACATTTAAAAAATTAAATAAAGTCAACAGCTTCAGAATAAATCAATAAAAGCTCAGTAATAAAAACGCTGGGCTCCACACAGTCGATTTGTGTTGGGACAACATGAAGAAATTAAGTTGACTCATTAGTTTTTACAAATTTAAGTGGATTGAACATAAAGGATTTAAGATGTCTCGCTAAAAAAAAACAATATTTTTGGTGTTTTAGCTTGTTTTAAGCTCAGTTACTCAGGTATATAATGTTGCATTTTTTATTTTTGTGTGAACTGCCCCTTTAAATATGCCATCATCGCATATAATACAGCACAAAATGAAGATGACCCCATTTCAGGATTTTATTTTGTAATTTTATTGATTACAACTTAAAAATATTTAGTTTCATCATCTCACACATTAAAAAAAATAAAGTCAACAGCTTCAGAATCAGTCAATAAAAGCCACAGCAGTCCTGTTTTTTATTTATTTTCTTCCGGTAAACATCAGCTCAGTGTTTGATGACCATATTTCCCTCTGAATCCTGAGTAAAGAGCATCTCTGCGTCAGACTCTTCATCTTGACTGCTCCTGTAATCCGCAGACTGCAGATCTGCGCTCTGTAAACCCTGATCACGGTGAGCGATCACACGGAAACCTTCAGAGTCCTGCGTAAACATTGATGAAACACTCTCTTCCTTACACAGACTCCTGAGCGGAAAACTGCTTGTCTCCTTTAATCTGCGTTTGGATGGACTGGAGGTTGATTTGAGCTTGAATGGAGACGATGGAGTGTTTTTAATAGGCGAGCTATTCTCTTTTCCCATTCGTTTCAATGGAGATGCTTTCGTTTTTCTCTCTTTATTATGATTTGCGTGTGGTTTGTGTTCATTTACAGATCTGGATGTTAAGGCGGACGTCTTAAATGATGATTTTTGATCTCTTAGATGTTCATATTTAAGACTTGGAGACCGAATGAAGTGTTCGTTTTGTGGATTTTCATCAAAGAAAGCCTCAGTTTCAGGTATTATCTGATTTGTATAGTCATTTTCAGCATCTTCATTACTGTATTCTTGTGTGTCTGGTATATTTTGGTGAGCGTAATAAGCGGTGAGTCTCCTTTTTCCAGGCGGTTCTTCTTCTTCTGGATCTTCTCTATTTATGAAATGAAGAAAACGCTGATGTTTATTATCACTGGCTGAGGTTTCTTCTGAATCTCCATCATCTGATGTGTGAATGATCGAGTCTGTTGATGGATCCAAACTGATGCCGTGTTTTCGTTTGGTGCCGGTGTTTATCTCAGGGTTACAGTCTGAGCAAACACATGGTCATTTAAGAGTTTGTTTAATTATGGCATGATAAGGGTTAAATACAAGATCATCAGATTGTATATACATAGACATCACATTAGATGAAAAATTAATTAAACAACTAGTGGGAAAATCAACTATTTTAAGCAGGGCACATTCAAATATGATGGAAAAAGGCAAACGTGAGTGTGTATTACACTATTATTACACTATTATATGTATTTATCATTGGCATTGTGTAATTATAATTAATAATTATAAGTTTAATAATTTTCCCAGAGATGCGTTGTGGCTGGAAGGGCATCCGCTGCGTAAAACAAATGCCGGATAAGTTGGCGGTTCATTCCGCTGTGGCGACCCCGGATTAATAAAGGGACTAAGCCGAAAAGAAAATGAATGCATGAATGAAGTTTAATAATAAAATAATAATAAAAAGACGGATGGATGGAATGACAGATAAATAGAATGATAGAAAAATCCACAGGATGGAGAGAGGGATGGATAGATGGATGGATAGAATGACAGACAGAAGGATGGATGGATAGATGGATAGATAGATAGATAGATAGATAGATAGATAGATAGATAGATAGAT
>CAIGQQ010002327.1:2014785-2029069 GCA_903798035.1 Danio albolineatus | reverse complement strand
GATAGATAGATAGATAGATAGATAGATAGATAGACGGACGGACGGACAGATTGATAGATAGATAGATAGATAGATAGATAGATAGATAGATAGATAGATAGATAGATAGATAGATAGAGACAGACAGACAGACAGACAGACAGACAGACAGACAGACAGACAGAATGATAGAATGATAGACAGACAGATAGACAAGACAGATGGACAGATATAACAATAGAATGACAGATAGTTACCTCTGGGTTTGGGAGAGAAGAATGTTGATATGGTGCTCTGTCTGGTGACGGGCATGTTGAGTTTGGTCTGAGTGAAGCTCATCAGCGCCACATTATAGAGTCCCGATCCAGACAGAGGAGACTGGAATCTGCAGGCCGGACGGGTCAGCTGTTTCTGCACAAACACAACAATAATCACAGCAAAAATTAAAGAGAGGGTGAAATATGCTTATACGTCACTATACTGAAATAAAACTCAAAATGTCCCAGTCGATGAATGAGTAATTTCTGTAAAAAGTAAAACTGCATTATTTTAACCACAAAAGTTTGCAACCCATATTAATTATATAACATTATTATTATTATTACTTTTATCATTATTATTATTATTATTATCGCCAATCGTTTTGCTAAGCTGACTCAAATTCTTCCTCTGGGATATTTTAAAGCCCTTTAAAACTTGACTGAACTGCAGTTTAAACCACTGAACACCCTAGAAATCCACTATATACAACAAAATAGCCAAATTTCCCCCTTAAAATACTTAATTTCTTTCCAACTGAAGAATAAAACATCTTAAATGACATATACCTGAGTAACTCTAACAGTAAATCAGGACAGTATCATTCTGCAAGTGATCTACTCCTTTAAGTTAACTTACATGTAGTATAATGGAGTGTATGTAATAATAACACAGATTGTCCGACCTGTTGTTTCTTTTCTTTGAGCTCTTTCGTGTCCAGCCATATTCCGCACTCCTCTTCTCTGTTAGCCGCGGGCTGCACTTTACCGCTCCTCATAGACTTCATATTGTGTTTATAAATCACACACACACCCAAAATAACCAGACCAGGGTGAATATTTATATCTGTCGCTTACAGTCTCATAATAAACGAAGCTTATAGTCGATATTAGCGTTTATATCGTAATATTTACAGTTTATCGAGCTCTTGTATTCAAAGCTGCTGTCTTGTCACTCATTCCCGCGCGGATTCAAAGACAATGTCGGGTTGCCAAGTATTTGTGAACTATTACGTATTATCTCTTTACGAATCACACATCTGGTTAGTACAATGAACGCGATTGTTTTTATTAATATATAACATGTTGTATTTACAAGTAAATATAGTATGATGTAGCTATACATAACTAATTTTAATCAATAAAGAGTGGTTTGTGCAATAATGAGGGGACTTTGAAAGGGACTTGGCAACCCTTGCTATAAAAAGGTATGGATAAATGTTAGTTTTATTATAATATTTAACGTAATAATAAGTAATTATTTTTGTTAAAAATATTTTTGAATAACAAATACATATATTATTTGCATATAAACATTTTTGTAATGAATAATAAAACACAGGACGTTACGAAATCATCCGGCGACGTCACGTCAGCTTGTGGGTGACGTCAATATAAGGGTGAGTGAGTTGTCATTTTTCCTGGTGCGTTTTTGCTTAAAACTCCTTTATTTTTTCTAAAATACGTCGTTTTTTAATCGATACGAGGTTATGTGTTTGTACGAGATGCGATTAAACGAGAGACACAAACGTCTTGTGTAGATTTACAGCGGAATTGAAGTAAAATCTGAGTTAGCCTTCTGAGCTAGCATCGCTTTTTCTTTGTCAGGAAGTAAACAAAACACAGTCGGTTGTTATATTAGCTACTGCAGTTAATATTCAATGTCTTAATCTTAGTCTTAATCTTTAATTTAACAGTCCGTTATATCTTTAATATTAATTTAATTACGTATGTTGTCTGTTTGTTCATAAGCTTGAACAGTATTTCCTTAGCCACTCTGTGTATGATAACATAAATGGATCATTGAATGCTTATTTAATGTGATTTATTCGGTCCTTTAAGTGATACTGAGCTCGATAATGATGACATGATAATGAGCTTGTTTTTGTGTATAATTAATTTGTAGGTCATCATGTTTCATGGAATACCAGCGTCTGGAGTGATGGGAGGAGGTGAGCGAGAACTTCTCATCCCTGTTTCAGTCTCATTTTATTTAATTTTTTTGTCTCATATTTGACTTTCCCATCTACATTTTATTCAAACAGCTCCTGCCAACAAGCCAGAACTGTATGAGGTAAAATGTTATGTTTGCAAACATCCTCTGTTAGAATGCATTCACGTGTTAATTCTTGTGATTTGAATGGTTTTCTTTGTCTGTTACAGGAAGTGAAGTTGTACAAAAATGCCAGAGAAAGGGAAAAGTAGGTTCAATTTCAATGTTTTTTTGTGATTATTCACACATTTAATTGTAACCTAGCTTAATTTTCATTTTTATTAATTAATTTTCTTTTCGGCTTTTATTCTATTTTATTTTGAGGGTTTAGTGAGGAAAAAAGAACACTAAGACAATCTGTTATTGGTCTTATTTTCGAATTATATACTCCTATATACACTACCTGACAAAAGTCTTCTCATGGATCCCAGTTGTAGGAGCAACAAATAGCAACGTGATTCTAGTTGATCATTTGGAAAAGTGGCAGAAGGTCGATTTCTCTGATGAATCATCTGTTGAACTGCATCTCAATCATCAACAATACTGCAGAAGACCTACTGGAACCCACATAGAGCCAAGATTCTCAGAAATCAGTCACATTTTGTGAAGGAGACATCATGGTTTGGGGTTACATTCAGTATGGGGGCGTGCGAGAGATCTGCAGAGTGTCTGCAACATCAACAGCCTGAGGTATCAAGACATTTGTGCTGCCCATTACATTACAAACTACAGGAGAGGGCAGATTCTCCAGCAGGATAGCGCTCCTTCTCATACTTCAGCCTCCACACCAAAGCTCCTGAAAGCAAAGGAGATCAAGCTGCTCCAGGATCGGCCAGCCCAGTCACCAGACATGAACATTATTGAGCATGTCTTCATAAGCGTAATCTATAGGCTTTTGCCTTTCATATAAGCCTCTTCTGATACCAAATGATCAACTTGAAGTGAAGTTGTTATTTGTTGTTCCTAAAACTTGGAAAGGCGACAATAGTATTGTCAGGTAATGTATGATCTTGTTAAATCCCAATAAAGAAGTAAAAAAACTAATAAATAATGTGTTGCAATTTTGAGCTTCTTTACTTATCTTATTATTATATTTATGGGTAACATTTTAATGTAAGTTTGTATGAGTTAATAAATTTACTAATTTGAACACTACAATACATCTATTACAGTGTTTATTAATCTTTGTTAATGTGAATTAATAAAAGTAAAGTTGTTTATTGTTAGTTTGTATTAACTCACAGTACATTAATGTTAACAAACATGAATTTGGATTTTAATAAAGCGTTAGTAAGATCTATGTTTAATAAATGCTGTACAAGTATTGTTTATTATCATTTCATATTAGTAAATACATTAACTAATGTATCCTTATTGTAAAGTGTGACCCACAATGAAGATGTGTTGAATGTTAAAACGTAGTATAGTTGCATTTAATGTCTTTTTAACTTTGTTTTGAAAGGTATGACAACATGGCAGAGCTGTTTGCTGTGGTCAAAACACTCCAGGCTCTGGAAAAAGCCTACATTAAAGACTGCGTCACTCCAAACGAGTGGGTTCAACTTTATTTCATGCACAGGCTCTTTATATTAGATTTCGAATACATTAGATTCAACTTTATTGTCATTGAGTGGTGTAAAGTAACTAATTACAAATACTCAGACTACTGTAATTGAGTAGTTTTTCTCAGGAGTTGTAATTTACTGAGTAGTTTTGAAAATGTGTACTTTTACTTTCTCTTGAGCATGTTTAGTGCAGTATCGGTACTTTTACGCCACTACTTTCCTTCAACCTTCAGTCACTACTTTATTTTCTCTTGTCTATGGTCATTGTCTAAAGTAGAAAGATCAGTCCTGTGATTCCTGTCCAATTAAATCACACATAGAAAGTAAATCACATCATACTGAACAACCTCAAGACATGGGCGTTCTATAAATGCAGCAAACCTTTTGGAAACATTAAAAATGTCCAAGAAGATGTCCAAAATCTTTACACGCAATGATCCAGAGACTGTTTATAGACTGCATGTCACTGAAAAAGATGGATGTCGACTGTATGATGACTGAATTCACCAAAAAGCCCTAAACAATCACTTAATGGAACGAATGAAGAATGGAAGGAAGGGCCAAATAAAAGGAAGGACCGAACAAGGAACGGAAGGAAGGATCGAAGAACCAAATAAATGAAGGATGGATTCAAGGAAGGACTGATCAAACTAAGGAAGAAAGGAACAAACAAAGGAATGAATAAACAAAAGGACCTAATGTAGGAAGGAACAAAAATATGAACGAAAGAATGAGTAAACGAAAGAAGGAGGGAACAAACGAATTAATGAAGGAAGGAAGGAGAGAACAAACAAATAATTGAAGGAAGGTTGGAAGGAACGAATGAAAATAGGAAGATCCCTAAATACACCACATGTTGTTTGTGCAGGGATGTGTAAACGTAACATTCTGTAAACGCATCAGCTTTTCTACAGTGTAATACTCACTGCTCACTACTCTTGAGTACTTTTAGAAGGGCTACTTTTTAATCATACTTTGAGTAATATTTACTACAGATACTTTTAATCTACTTACACTACATTTTTGGGCAAGTAATGGTACTTTTACTTGAGTATGATTTTCCAGTCCTCTTTCCACCACTGTTGTCATTACATTTGTACAACCACAAGGCAACGAAATGCAGTTTAGGTCTAACCAGGAGTGCAATAGCAGCAAATGTAGGATATAGGTATAAGTTATAAGTGCAATTATGGAAAACAATGGGTAATATTTACAGGTGGATGTACTGTTAACATAATATACAAACTGTATTAATTATAATCAGAGATTTACAAATTGATGAACATACTGTACAGGTTGCTATTGTAAATATATGTGAACATAATATACAAGTTGTTATTTACTATAAACAGGAATTACAAATAGATATGTATATCATACATTTACAGATATGCTGTACTAGCCATCATAGAGATGCTTTGCTTGCTAGATACTTCTGTGTGAGAGCTGTGCTTCATTGTTACACTGTTAAAAATAGACCAGGACGTTTGAGTGCACCATTATCGATATCAGTCCATATGAAATAATATTTGCGTTGTGTTTGCAGGTACACTGGAGCATGCTCCAGATTGCTTGTCCAGTATAAGGCTGCTTTCAAACAAGTCCAGGGATCAGATGTGGGCTCCATCGATGACTTTTGTCGGAAATACAGGGTATAACCATTTACTGATGCGTAAATCTGAATGTGTTGATTAATGCTTCTCTTTACTAGTCTAGTGTATTACATAAAATAGATTTTCAAGAATCAAAGTCATCAAAAAAATACAATTTTTGCAGATTTATTTTTTCTGTACATCTAAATGTGATGCTTGGGAATCGTTTGATGGCATAAAAGACTATTTTGAGGCATCACAGTTTGGTCCAAAAACACTTAATCTGCCATTTTTCATCATTAATTGTCAATATAATCATGCAAGTACTCTTAGTAACTTCTTAACTTAGTATGATCACTCATTCTTTTGTAATGCATTTGTATAGGTAAGAGTAATTGGTCACTCTTTACAATAAGTTTCATTAGTAATGTATTTACTAACATGACTTAATTATCAACAGTGTAGTGTTTATTAATGATAGTTCAACATTTACCAATGCATGGTCTTTTCCAATGTCATGCTTGTTAACATTAGGTGGTGCACTGTGAGTTAACATGAACTACAAACAAACTATGAACAATAAACACCTTTATTATCATTAACTAACAATAGCCAACATGAACAAAAACTGTAATGTATTGTTCATTGTTTGTTCGTGATAGTAAATGTATTAACTAATACAACCTTATTGTAGTGTTACAAAGTCATTTATATAGTTTTTTGCATGAATAAGTTATTTGAAACTTTAAAGTATATGATTTACTTGCATTAATATGCTTCTATAAATAAATAAAATATTTTTTTTTTGCATTTTTTAATTTGAAGCAAACGTCAAAATGGCATTTGTCCTAGACATTATCATTTAAATATTGAACTATTAAAAAAAATATTCAATATAAATCACATATAGATTAGCTAATTATGTTTGAAAGTTATGTAGTTTATATTAAAAAACATATTTACTATGGTATATAAATAAAATGCTTTCGTTATTTTGAATTGTTTGTAATCATGTATATGGATCTCCACTTTGCTTCTGTTTAATATTTAGCTGGACTGTCCGCTGGCTATGGAGCGGATCAAAGAGGACCGACCAATCACCATTAAGGATGACAAGGGCAACCTGAATCGCTGCATTGCAGACATCGTTTCAGTACGTATCTCAAACTCTTAATGCAGTGCTTTTGTGTAGCCTAGAATGAAGAGCGTTAATGCCACAACAGCCCTCGATTTATTGATCGAGCGCAGAGGAGATCTTTTTGTTCCAGCTCTTCCATTAAGCAGATTTCTTCAATCAGACTAGAAGAAATAATGGCATGTGTAATTTGTCATGCTGGAGCACCTGCTAAATGAAATACGTAGCATTGATAATAACTGAACATGTTTATATAAATGCACAAAAGTCGGCCTAATAAAATACAATGCAAGTAATCTTTTTTTTTCCCAGTAGAGACGTCAAAACACATTACAGGGTGTCCATGATGACTTAAAATGTCTTCAATTTTATTGATTCATTTATTTTTATTCAGGGCCGGTGTCCTGCATAGTTTAGCTGCAACCCTAATCAAAAACACCTGAGCCAGCTAATCAACCTCTTACTAGATATACTAGAGCAGGGGTGTCCAAACTCGGTCCTGGAGGGCCGGTGTCCTGCATAGCTTAGCTCCAACTTCCTCCAACGCACCTGCCTGGAAGTTTCAGGTATACCTAGAAAGAGCTTGATTAGCTGGTTGGGTGTGTTTAATTTGGGTTGGTGCTAAAATATGCAGAACACTGGCCCTCCAGGACTGAGTTTGGACACCCCTGCCCTAGTCCCTTATTTATCAGGGGTCACCACGGTGGAATGAACCGCCAACTACTTCAGCATATGTTTTACGTAGCTAATGCCCTTCCAGCCGCAACCTAGTACTGGGAAACACCCATACACACTCATTCACACATACACTACGGCCAATTTAGTTAAATTCCACAGTGAGGTTGTTTTTCTGTCAAATATCAGCTTAGTAAATGATCACAAAGCAAGTTAATGTATGTTCATAACATCACATGTGTTGTTGGCTTATTAAAGGGATAGTTCAGTACATGCGTGTTCTGTAACTTTAATTGTTTTTTCTTTTTTCCTGTGCAGCTTTTTATCACAGTCATGGACAAACTTCGACTTGAAATTCGTGCCATGGATGAGGTATGCACAATTCATTCGGTTAAAGAGCGGATCGTGTTTGTTTGTTTTTTTAATATCCTATTTGTAGTTTGTAAAGTAGCTGTCCTTCAATGTAAATGTAATGTTCATCTAAAAAAAAGTGCACGGTAAATAAAGATATCGTCTCTCAATTGAAAGAATCGTCTCTAAATCACCTCAACGAGTTCTATTTTCGTCATGATCTACATCACCATGATCAAAGTAACTCATTTGCATAATTAAATTAATTCATAATTACATGCCATACAAAATCTCTCAAATGGGGATTTAATTTTAGACGTGGAATAGATATGGAAACGCCAATCAAAAACAGACTTGGCTCAGCTGACCAATCAGATCAGAGCTGGCTTATGGAAGGAGGAGGTGCTTAAAGCTCTAAATCCCTGAGCTGATTCAAACTAGCCGTATTGATATAATTGCAGAATTACTCTAATGCCAGTTTCTGAGAATTTTTTTTCTGACCAAAGATGCGTTTAAACCTGTTGTAGGAGATCCAACACAATATTATGAAGCTTTTTTTGACTCTGACTATATATATTGAATAAATGAGTTTTGTTTAATAGATCCAGCCTGACCTGAGAGAGCTGATGGAGACCATGAACAGGATGAGCAACATGCCTCCAGATTCAGAGGCCAAAGACAAAGTCAGCCTCTGGTAATGATCAGCAATGTTAACTGCTTTTTACGTTCACAGTGAGGAAATAATTAAAAATGTCATCATTTTTCTCAGCTAACATATTTCTCAAGGTGCCTTTGACTTGAAATTTTCCCCGGATGTTGGTAACAACCAAAGAAATCCGTATATGCAGAGAAAACAAATCTAATTCGTTTAGAAATGAAGTTGTGTGTAATAAAATGAAATGACGCAGGGAAAAAGTATTGAACACATGAAGGAAGGTGTAGTTCGGCAGTGAAAGTTCAGACAGCAGCTGAAATCTCTCAGTAGTTCTTCAGCAACCCTCTGCCCTTCCTCAGTGTAAATGAATATCAGCTGCTTCAGTCCAACTTCTACATTAGCAGGAGGATAAAGATGAAACCAGGCTGGACATTTCTCTATTGTGAAGAAATCCCAGCAGAGACTGTACTTCCTCCGTCAGCTGAGGAAGTTCAACCTGCCACAGGAGCTGCTCGTGCAGTTCTACTCAGCTGTCATCCAGTCCATCCTCTGTACTTCGGTCACCGTCTGGTTCGCCTCAGCTCCGTAGACTACAGCGAATAGTCCGGACTGCTGAACGAATCACTGGCACTACCCTTCCTACACTTCAAGAACTGTACTCTTCCAGAGTGAGTAAAAGGGCTCGCAAAATCACCCTGGACGCCTCGCACCCAGCACACTTCCTGTTTGAACTGTTACCGTCTGGCCGGCGCTACAGAGCACCGAACACAATAACAGCCAGACACAGGAAAAGTTTCTTTCCTCAGGCCTCAAGCTGTAGAATGTTTCAGATTCTCATCAAATCTTCGGACTAATCAAATGCTCTGCAGTGTCTGACATGCTCCGCCCCTTCTCATTTGATGCGCTTGAGCTCAACGTCTCACTGGCAGAGCTGTGAGAAAAACCAAACGCTATTGGCTGTTTTTTTTAAAGGGGAGGAGCTACACTATTACAAGTTGAGATTACGTCGAACATTGCATAAAAAATGCACTTCACAGGACCTTTAGGCAAGGCAAGGCAAGTTTATTTCTATAGCACATTTCATACACAGTGGCAATTCAAAGTGCTTTACATAAACAGGAATAAAATTTAAGTATAAGAAAATAAAAACAAATAATAAAAAACAGATAAAAACAGATTAAAATGAGTTAAGACAAGTTATAAAAGAATGAAAAGAAAAGAAAGACACAATAGTGCGATCTGTCGGACGTAACACAGTGCTCATTCAGTAAAGGCACAGCTAAACAGATGTGTTTTCAGTCTTGATTTAAAAGTGCCTAATGTTGGAGCACATCTGATCATTTCTGGAAGCTGATTCCAGCAGCGAGGGGCGTAATAGCTGAAAGCAGATTCACCCTGCTTTGACTGAACTCTTGGAATTTCTAGTTTATGTGATCCTAAAGATCTGAGTGATCTGTTAGGCTTGTATTCAGTGAGCATATCTGTAATGTATTGGGGTCCTAGGCCATTTAGTGATTTATAGACAAGTAGTAATACTTTAAAATCTATTCTGAATGTAACTGGGAGCCAGTGTAGAGACCTGAGGACAGGTGTGATGTGCTCTGATTTCCTGCTTCTGGTCAGAATCCTGGCCGCAGCGTTCTGGATGAGCTGCAACTGTCTGACTGTGTGTTTGGGAAGGCCAGTGAGGAGCCCATTACAGTAATCCACCCTGCTGCTGATAAAAGCATGAACAAGTTTCTCTAAGTCTTCACTGGAAACAAAGCATCTACCGTATTTTCCGCACCATAAGGCGCACCGGATTATAAGACGCAGTCTCAATTACGGGGTCTATTTCTGTACTTAACCCATACATAAGGCGCACCATATTATAAGGCGCACGCTAAAACATACAATCTACAAGAAAATAATGGAAATACACTCACGTTGTCTTTTATGTCTTTATCTTAATCAGTCTTCTCCCACAAATCCATCAAAGTCCTCATCTTCTGTGTCTGTATTGAACAGCTGGGCAGTTTCGCCATTAAATATGCCGGGTTCTGTTTCATCATTCTCAGAGTCAGTCTCGTCGCCAGGTGCCTGTTCAGCAATGATGCCGGCTTTCGCGAAAGCTCGAACAACAGTTAAAGCAGATACCTTAGCCCAGGCATCCACAATCCATTCACATATGGTGGCGTAACTCGCCCGGCGCTGCATTTTGGAACTCAGTGCACACATTAGGCGCACCGGATTAAAAGGCGCACGGCCATTTTTTGACAAAATTTAAGACTCTTAGGTGCGCCTTATAGTGCGGAAAATACGGTAATTCTTGCAATGTTTTTGAGATGATAGTATGCTGATTTAGTTACTGCTTTGACATGACTGTTAAAACTCAGATCTGACTCCAGAGTCACACCAAGATTCTTGACCTTATTTTTTGTTGTTTGACCCTTAGAGCTGAGGTATGCATGTACCTTGAGAACCTCGTCTCTGTTCCCAAATACAATGACTTCAGTTTTCTCTTTATTTAACTGAAGGAAGTTTTGGCACATCCAATTGTTAATTTCATCAATGCATTGGCAGAGGGTGTCAATGGGGCTGTAGTCATTAGGCAGTAAGGCTATGTAGATCTGAGTGTCATCAGCATAGCTGTGGTAGGAGATTTGGTTCTTTCTCATTATTTGGCTCAGAGGGAGCATATAAAGGTTGAACAGGAGAGGTGCCAGAATTGAGCCTTGTGGGACTCCACATGTCATGGGTGTCCACCTCAACCTATGGTCACCTATACTACTGACATAGTAACCTCTCCCTTCAAGGTACGATCCGAACCATTTGAGGACCGTCCCAGACAGCCCAACCCAGTTTTCCAGCCTATTTAGAAGTATGCTGTGATCGACAGTGTCGAATGCAGCACTGAGGTCCAGCAATACCAGCACTGTTAGTTTGCCTGAATCTGTATTTAGGCGTATATCATTGATTATCTTTATAAGGGCGCTCTCTGTACTGTAATGTGCTCTGAAACCAGATTGAAAATGGTCTAAACACCCCTTCAAGCTTAAGAACCTGTTAACCTGGTTAAAAACAACTTTTTCAATGATTTTGCCAATGAAAGGGAGATTTGAGATTGGCCTGTAGTTGCTCAGTAGGGTGTTATCCAGGTTGCTCTTTTTCAAGAGGGGTTTAACTACTGCAGTTTTAAGTGAGTTTGGAAAAATCCCTGAGAGAAGTGAAGCATTCACCACTTTCAGAAGATCCATTTCTAGACAGTTAAACACAGTTTTGAAGAATGATGTGGGGAGCGTGTCAATATCGCAGGTTGATGTTCTCATAATTTGCACAATCTCTTCTAAGATTTTACCATCAATTTTCATGAAATCTTTAAAACTAACACATCTTGCATCTAAAAAAACTTTATTTTCACGGACCCTTTAAAATCAGTTTTTATTGTCGTTTTTTCACAGGTTGACCACACTGAGCAGCATGTCTGCGTCTGATGAACTGGACGACTCTCAGGTTCGCCAGATGCTGTTTGACCTGGAGTCCGCATATAACGCCTTCAACCGTTTCTTACACTCCTCCTAAACGCTCCATCCCTTTCCGAGCTCCTTTTCACCAGCTTTTAACATTTTGCCCTTGTTTCTGAAACATTGGTATATTATATAGAAATCCCAATTAATGTGCTGTTTACTACAGCTTCTGTTATTCAGTAACACGGTAAGGATCATATATCGTTCTGAGATTTTTCTCCTTTTTTTCTGTCACACAGTAGACTGACGTAACCATTAGGCATATGCATTTAGTTCAGGATGGGCTTTATAAGGATCAGTGTGTTATAGAAAGATGTTAAAACACGTTAAATGAACATACTTTATGGATCACGTAAAATATAGTACAGCAAGGTTTGATACAGAGTTCTCACTACTGGATTTTATTTGGATAGTACACAATCAACTTCAGGTAGTTGATGTATTTGCTGACTAACACTTTATAATGTATTCATCTCACTCAAATTAGTAAAAATACAGTGGTTCATGCTCAATAATGGATTTGAGCTATGATTAATGAATGCAGTTAGTAAATGCATTAACTAATGGGGTCTTATTGTAAAGTGTGACCTTTAGTTTTAACTTTTTCCTCAGCTTCAGACGTTCTTTGTTAAAATATTTTCCCCTCCGTATTTAATTGTGCATTTAAAGTACTCTAACATTTGCTGGTTGATAAACTTGACTTTTATATCCAATCTTGATTGGGAACTGTACTCTTTTTCTTGGCACGGTGTTGGTCTGTCTCTCTTCAGTATGTAATAAGTCATATTTATTAAATTACCATTGTAAATAATATAGTTTTGAAATAAACTGCATAACTTTCAAACATAATTTGCCCATTTGTATGTGATTTTGTATTTAAATGATTCAATATTACAATAATTATATTGAGATGATACCTGCTTGCTGCATGCAGTAATACTTGACTATTGTCATTTTGTCTGCATTTATTGACATTCAAATTGTGCAGGACAGTTCAGAAAATCTTACTTAGATTTTTTTTCCAATCAAACCCAAGTCTAAATTGATTCTAACATAACGCCCCTTTCACACGGGGCATCAGCGTCAACACTTCCCATTGACTTTTTTAATGGGTGTTGCCGAACTGCATTGTGGATCCGTCGGCGCCGCTTCAGCCGCGTTGCTTGCTGCGGAAGTTGAGATATTCTCAACTTTTCAAGCACCAGTGGAAGCGTCAGCCAGTCAGATCGCTTTATGCAAATATCCCATCTCAGAGAGTAGCCAATACCGTCCAGTTTGATAGCAGTAAACGGAGGAGACATTTTAAAATGGAGGATAAACTCATAAATATACCATATATTATTATACCGGAGAGTTGCTGAGCTCCGGTCAAATTTCATTGGCTGACGCTACTATGACGATCACGTCAGTGCCAAACTTCAGACACGCCCTCCGTCAAGAGTTGACGCTGAAGCCCCGTGTGAATGGGGCGTTAATGTGTAGCAAATAAAAGGTTATACAGTTGTCTCTAGCTCAAAGCGTCTGCTTTACCGCCATTCTTGACGCCGTGGCAGTGGTATTTACATGCACCAACAGCTTTTGCCCGCTGGGTGGTGCTTTAACCATAGATTTTCAGCTTTGCCTTTCCACAATAGGACGGTATTATCTGTGTACTGTACCTTATGTAATATGGTGTGTTCAATTAAGTTATAATTTTGTTGGTTTGTTTTAGTTTTCTTAGCAATAAACATGATTTTACACTACTGTTTTAGAAAAGTTAAATCCATGGTGAGAAGTAGCCCTAGGCTGCAAAAATTAAGCAAATATAAGAATTAAGTTCTTTAGCCTTTATAGTGCCCTATTCAATTGTGTTGGGGTGAAAACAACGTTTTGATTTGTTTGACCATCATTGTTTGTTTGACCATCATGCCCACAAGATATGAAAACATGCGGCAAAATAATATTAAGGTTATCGAGCCGATGGAGCGCATCACCTGATCGCAGTATAACTTGCTTTATCAATAATTATTATTTATTATAGGCTAGGTTACAAATATTTGACCAACTGGCACTACACATGTAAAACACTCTCTTGCACTCAAAATAGGTTCATTTTTGCTATTAGTGGCGGTTATGAAGTTAAATAAATGGGCATATCCACACGCAAAGTTACACTCTAAAAAACACAGTGTTAAAAACTACCCAATTTGGGTTGTTTCTAACCCTGTTGCTGGGTAAATATAGGACAGAACACATCAGGGGTTAAATTAACCCAAGTAATTGTGTTATTATTTTTAACCCAAAAATGGGTTGTTGTTCTACCCAATAATTGGTTATATTTACTTAAATAATAGGTTAATTTGACTTAATTATTAGGTTATATTTTCAAATGTAATTTTTAGCCTTCTTTTAAAATCATTAACCACATAAAACACAAACAGGTCAATGTTGCTTTTTTTTTGTTACATAAATTTTTTTCAGCACAATACACTTTAATACAGAGATCATACAAAACTAAATACAAATTATGAACTGCATTCAAAACTATTTGTTTCATATTTATGGGTTGCTCGTAAACACTTATAATAATAATAATA
>CAIGQQ010002327.1:1995308-2013604 GCA_903798035.1 Danio albolineatus | reverse complement strand
GTGTCTATTTTGGCTAAGTGCAAATAGCTAGTTGAGTGATTCCCACCCATCACTGTTTGATTGACAGAGACAACATATCTAAAGAGCGTGAACTTGAACAAGTATATTAAAAACCATTAATTTTTACTAGTTTTAGTATTTTTTTTTCAAAAGTGTGCTTTAAAAATGAGTTAAATCTTTGTAAACTAGAAATATATGTACTGTATATAATTTATTTTTAAAATGCGAGCAATACATTATAGATTATATATTAATATATAGATATTATATTAATCTTATTTTTTAATTCAACGCGTGCAGCCAGGCAGGTGGCCCTTAAGACATTGTGCCCAGGGGCCTCTGAATTCTTAATCCGTGCCTACCCCTTATTAAAGTTATTTTTGCATAATAGGTCCCTTTAAAATATCAAAATGAACCTGTAATTTGTTTGTTTTCAATGTTGTAAACTACTGATGATATTTCTTTCAGATTTAAATTAAAAATGTTGCCTTTTGTTTTGAAAATATGCTGATGTGCTCTCACTTGTTGGATGCTGCGGCTCCTTTAAGAGTTTGCCTCATCTGTGTATCTGCGTCTCCATGGCGACGAACAAAGACAAAACCAAGCGATGCGTAACTTTAAGCAGGCCACGGGCAGCAGATGTCAACAGTGAACTCCAAACGACACAAAAACTGGATGTTTTTCCATCAAATCGGCTTTAAAACTTATGTAACTCCGTTTTAAATGTTTAGACGGTAAATAGTGATTAAGATTAACGCGCGATAAATTGGTATTTACATCTGTGAATCGTTTGAAGTTCACTCATAGTTGGTGAAGTGACATCGTGATGTCTCGTTGTTAGATCTTTAATGTATGAAAAGATATTTTGACTTAATTTCTGCCATGGTAAAACTCATTAAGGTTAATATTAAGTGGTAAAACAGGAAAAAAGAGGGGATGAACATCACAGAAGTGGAAGAACACATTAGCTCGAAGTATGAAATCAAGAGAAGGCTGGGAAAAGGGGTAAGTTATTCTCCACATGCTGTTTTTTTTATTATATAATGTGTTTTAATCTGATATATAACCAATATAAATGTGTTTTAACCGTCATAATGAATATAAAACACTCCTAGCTTAATATTTTCCTGCTAAGCTCATATTTTACTTTATGTAATCAGCAACTTTTCCTTATTAATTATATAAAGTTTGCCATGTTATTACTTTATTTATTTAAATCTTATATTTTTATTAGTCTGTAAGAACGTATATTCTGAGAATTACCTGCTATAAACCCTATTTGAATTATTTATCACTCATTATTGCTTAAAAAAAGTCTATTTTATAAAATCTACATATTTATTTGTAGCAAACACAACATTAAACATAATAAACAAACAAAATAAGTTTATTTGTTTAAACCTTAACGTACAGATAAAACACTGATGAAAGTTTACATATAAACATGTCAGACGGTGCAAAGGCTTTATATATATTACAATTACGTAACTTTATAGAACATTAGTACTGTTACTTTTATTACTATTACTATTACTTACAGTAATTATTATTATTACTATAGCAAAATATTAGTTCTATTTCCATAAAGACCCAGATCAAATATGTAATGTAATGTATGTTATATCTATTTATAAATAATTGTTGAATGATTATTTTCAAACATTTATTTTCAAAGTTTTGTTCTTTTATCAAAATCCATGCAGTTTTTAGAGATGTTATTGCGTCTTTTCCAGGTCAAAACATACCTTAAAGCATAATGAGGGTTAAAATTGGTCAAGAATAAACCGTCAGTCTAATCTGAACTAATCTATATGAAATTTTGGGAATAATTTAAATAAAATCACCTCTAAGACACACACAGCAATCATGTTTTGTTGTTTCTCTTCATTGCTTCGCACTATGTGTGAAATAACCGCTATGCTGTTGTTTCCAGATATTAACCCTTGATTTATGCACTTTAAATAGGTGCCTGTTGTTTCTTTTTAAAACATTTGCCTTCGTAAATATAGCTTAAATAAGAGACTCTGGGTAAAAATGAAATCTATGAAATAGGAAAGGATGTGTGCAAATAAAGGCCACTGTCAGATCTAATAATAGCAGTCTGTAAACATCATAGATCCCATAAAATCCTGTCTCTACACTAAATAAATGGAAACTGCAGTGAGCACAGATGACTTAAATGAGAGTTTCATGGCAACCCGTCCTAGATAATGGGCCATTAAGTTGCACATGGTCTGTTTTTAAAATAAAAAATGTCATTACTGTGTACTTTGTGTTTCATTTCTTGCAGGCGTATGGAATTGTTTGGAAGGCCGTGGACAGAAAAAGCGGAGAGACTGTCGCTGTGAAGAAAATCTTTGATGCCTTTAGGAACAGAACAGATGCTCAGGTTGGAGACTTTGAGATGATATACTGTATAAGAGTACTGTTGTTTGCAGGGTGCGAGTTACAGAGGGGTTTGAGGAGGGCTGATCCCCCTAATTAATGTTTGATCACCCCTGAAGGGTGTCAAAACAAGATGTATGGGCGTCAGCTCTTTAATATTGAGAAATACTTTTCTCAGATTCATTCATTCATTCATTTTCTTTTCGGCTTAGTCCCTTTATTAATCCGGGGTCGCCACAGCGGAATGAACCGCCAATTTATCCGGCATTTGTTTTACACAGCGGATGCCCTTCTAGCCACAACCCATCTCTGGGAAACACATCTATACATTCTCATTCACACACATACACTATGGACAATTTAGCTTACCCAATTCACCTGTACCGCATGTCTTTGGACTGTGGGGGAAACCGGAGCACCCGGAGGAAACCCACGCAACCACGGGGAGAACATGCAAACTCCACACAGAAATGCCAACTGGCCCAGCCGGGGATCGAACCAGCGACCTTCTTGCTGTGAGGCGAACGTGCTACCCACTAGGCCACCGTGGCGCCCACTTTTCTTAAATAAAAATATATTAATAATTAAAATGATAAATAATATAAATATACATTTCACAACCCCTTTAATGGTTTATATAATTGTGAATGCATAATCACGCCAATTAGCCTGAATCTAGAGCAGTGGTTCTTAAAGTGGGGGTCAGGGGATTGTTGTGTCTGCGTTGGATTACCAACACAGCAATAGCGTCAGTTGCTGGAGATTGATTTTATAGCACCAGGTTAAACATACTGACACCTTTATGGCAATCAAATACATTAAAAATAAATACAGACCACAACTGAACATTGAGAATGATCTCTGATTGTCTCCAAAATTAAACCAAGATAGACTTGTGCTAAAAACATTGTGCCCACCAGTCTCATTAGACGTGGTTAATATTAAATTAAACAAATTAATAAATGACTATACAAATGATATGGTTGTTCGACTGTTACACTTTTCGGTGTTGTCAATATGCTCGTGTTTATATAGGCCCATTGTTGTGTGTGCAACGTTTGGATATTTATAACCACCTAGGAGGAATTTGGGGGTCGTGAGTCTCTGGCATTGTTATTTTGGGGGTTGCGGGCTGAACAGTTTGGGAACCACTGATCTAGAGCAGCGATTGACATCGTAAATGTTCACAAGATGCTTTTTTTATAACCTAGTAAAGTAAAATTAGATGCATAGATTGACCTACGGCGACATGGTGGCACAGTAGGTAGTGCTGTCGCCTCACAACAAGAAAGTCGCTGGTTTGAGCCTCGGCTGGGTCAGTTGGCATTTCTGTGAGGAGTTTGCATGTTCTCCCCGTGTTGGCGTGGGTTTCCTCCGGGTGCTCCGGTTTCCCCCACAAGTCCAAACACATGCGGTACAGGTGAATTGGGTAGGCTAAATTGTCCGTAGTGTATGAGTGTGAATGAGTGTGTCTGGATGTTTCCCAGAGATGGGTTGCAGCTGGAAGGGCATCCACTGTGTAAAACAAATGCTGGATAAGTTGGCGGTTCATTCCACTGTGGCGTCCCCGGATTAATAAAGGGACTAAGCCGACAAGTAAATGAATGAATGAAGATGAGTTTGACCTACAGTAGCCTCTGAAACAGCTAATCAGAGGTTAATGTAGGTCAGCATACACATTAGATTAACAACATAACGTAAATACATTGATTAATAAATTAGAAATAATCGAAATAAAAATGGTGTCTTGGTGGCACAGTGAGTAGCACGATCGTCTCACAGCAAGAAGGTCTCAGGTTCGAGCCTCGGCTTGGTCAGTTGGCATTTCTGTATGGTGTTTGCATGTTCTCCTCATGTTGATGTGGGTTTCCTCCACAACACATGCGCTACATGTGAACTGGGTAAGCTAAATTGTCTGGAATGTATGTGTGAATGAGTGTGTATGGATGTTTCCCAGTGATGGGTAAAACATGTGCTGAATTATTTGGCGGTTCATTCCGCTGTGGTGATCCCAGAATAATAAAGGCAGTAAGCCGAAAAGAAAATGAATGAATGAATGAAATGAAAACATACATTTAATTTACTGAAGCTTGTATTAGACAAACTAACGTTAAATATAAAGTTGAACCCCCCTAATCGTCAATGTATGATTCACACCCTGGTTGTTTGTATGAACGAGTAAACATTCCGTAAGTTGCAATGTACAGTTAATAGTATATTTACAGCATGTTCTTTCATTTTGTTTAATTCCCGCAGAGGACATTCAGAGAAATCATGTTCCTCCAGGTAAGAATATTCACCAATATATACAGTTAAAGGAAAAATTATTAGCCATTCGTTGAAATAAATGTTTTTTTAAAGATTTTTTAATTGCTGTTTAATGGAAGGATTTTTTTCCCAACATTTTGTAACATATTAGTTTTTATAGCTAATTTCTAATGACTATTTTCATTTGTCTTTGCCATGGTGACATAATATTGAACACAATATTTATAAGTTTTTTGTCACTATTTATTACTAGATATTTTCAATTCAATTCAATTCATCTTTATTTCTCTAGTGCTAGATTGTGCCAAAGCAGCTTAACATAGAAGTTCTAGTAAATTGAAACAGTGCCAGTCCAGTTTTCAGAGTTGAAGTTCAGTTTAGCTCAGTTCAGTGTGGTTTAATCTTCAGTACTGAAAGTCATTGTGGCAACATTGAAGAGCAAATCCACCCATCGATACACAGCTCCACAAGTCCTGAACCAAGCAAGCCAGTGGTGACAGTGGCAATGAAACTTCACCAATTGACCAAAAACCTTCAGAGAAATCAGGCTCAGTTGGGCACGACCATTTCTCCTCTGGCCAAACTTCCTCTGTGAAGCTGCAGTCTAGGCGCCAGAGGCTGGAAAACACTGGACGTCCACCGTGGGGATGTGAATTGGTCACCAGCGGGTGATCAGGCTGGCCCATGGGATCAATGCAGAGACTCGTCTGTCACTGGGGTCTTTTTTAGAAATCAGTCTCGTGCTCTCCGCTCCTCCATGACTGCCGCAGCATCAGCTCAGGATACAGCCTGGTCCAGGATTATGGATACCGTGGCATAATTTCTTCACAGGACTTGGATCGCATCAATGGCACCACAGTTTTTATTCAGCTTAAAGTGCAATTTAAAGGCGTAACCAGGTTAATTAGGGTTATATTGTAGCCAATCAAAAAATAATAATTTCTTAAGGGGGCTAATAATATTGACCATAGCAGTTTATTTTAATGAATTTTTTTTTTACTAAATTAAAAAGACTTTCTTCTGAAAAAAAGCGTTATAGATAATAAAAATAATCTGTAAATGTGTCATTGCTGTTCTCAAACTTCTTCTCACTTTCACAGGAGTTTGGGGATCATCCTAATATAATTAAATTACTGAACGTCATCAGAGCCCAAAACGACAAAGATATTTACCTTGTATTTGAATTCATGGGTAAGAGACCATTTGAGTTATCTATGCTTCAATATTTTATGCTTATATTGTATATTTTCTCTAATTTTGTAGCTATTATATATATGCCAACATTCATAAGTCTTCATATTTTAGTTGTAATTATATTTTTATTGTAACTTTGACTTTTTTGGTAACACTTTACAATAAGGTTCATTAGTTAATGCATTTACTAACATCAACTAATCATGAACAACACTTGTGCAGCATTTATTAATCATAATTGAACATTTACAAATGCATTATTTACATCCAAGTCCATGCTTGTTAACATGAGTTAATGCACCGTGAGTTAACATGAACTAACAATGAACAGCTGTATTTTCATCAACTAACTTTAACTAACATGAACAAATACTGTAGTAAATGTATTATTCTTAATTGTTCGTTCATGTTAGTAAATGTATTAATTAACATTAACCAATGAACCTTATTGTAAAGTGTGACCAATTTTTAAAATAATTTTATCAACTCTTTTCTTTTCAGACACAGATCTACATGCAGTAATAAAGAAAGGAAATCTTTTAAAAGACATTCATAAGCGTTATGTGATGTACCAACTTCTTAAAGCAACAAAATATCTTCATTCAGGCAATGTCATTCACAGAGACCAAAAGGTATTGTTGTACTCAACGTTTAACACTTCTTTATTCTTACAAAAAGAGTTTAGATCAACCCTGGTTTGAGTTGTTTATGTATTTTTCTTTCTTTTAGCCATCCAACATCTTATTAGACTCAGATTGCTTCGTGAAGCTGTGTGACTTCGGTTTGGCGAGATCTCTGTACCAAATCCAAGAGGATGCTGGGAATCCTGCTTTAACAGAGTATGTGGCGACGCGATGGTATCGAGCTCCTGAAATACTACTGGGATCCTCAAGGTGTGTGCATTTCAGACTATGCTCTTTTTAAAGCACTCCTACAGAGCTTTATTTAGTGTGTCATGTTGCTGTTTGGTGCGTTAAATATCTGAAAATGTACAAAGCAGATGTTCTTTTTGTTTCTGAATGAGCTCAAATACCTCCATTGTAGTCTTGAGTTTCGCAAAACAGCACACAACGTGTCACAATATGCATGATTTAAATAACTGTCAGACAATAATTGCAAGAGGAAAGTGTTGTCAGTATTGCATGGATCTAATATACTGATACTATAAAAATTATATAACCATGTGTGTTTGTTTGCTTTTGACATAACATAATAATAATAATAATTAATTCTTTACATTGATATAGCGCTTTTCTAGACACTCAAAGCGCTTTACACAAGGGGGGGGGGGGGGGGGATATGGGGACGATTAGGAGGCCAATGGACAGATTTAGCCAGGATGCCGGGGTTAAACCCCTACTCTTTTTCGAAGCACATCCTCAGATTTTCAACAACCACAGAGAGTCAGGACCTCGGTTTAATGTCTCATCCAAAAGACGGCGCTCACTGAGCAGTATAGAGTCCCCTTCACTATACTGGGGCGTTAGGACCCACACAGACCACTAACTCAACTTCCAGCAGCAACCTAGCTTTCCCATGTGGTCTCCCATCCAGGTACTGACCGGGCACAGTCCTGCTTAGCTTCAGTGGGCAACCGTGTGAGAGTTGCAGAGAGCTAGCTGCCGGTGCATTTGACCACCAGCTTTCTATGTGTGTGTGCTAGAGTTGTCTTGATACCACAATTCAGTACCTGTCAGGCTCGGGGATAGATCTCCGGTTTGTAAGTGCGGTTGCGTTATCAATGAGCCACTGGGAGTAGAAGAACCCAACAATGAGGGTTTCTTCTTGATTCCTTGTGGATGTTTATTAACAACAGAAAACAATCTTCAATAGAAGACGAAAACTGGTTAACAAAAACTTGGAACTTTGGTTTCCAAAAACATCAACTCAGCAAATAGGCAAAAAAAATCCACAAAACTCCAAAGAATCAAAGATGCAAGGGAAACAGGTTTAAAAAAACAAGTAAGAAAAACTCACAGTATGAGACAGGCTTGGAACCACAATAACCGAGCAAAGAATTCCTGAACTGAGTCTACTTAAATACAGACAACTAAACAAGGCAGATTCAAAAACAAGAAGACAAAATGAGGACATCTAGTGATAAAGAAAAAACCTAACAAGGGAAAACTAAAATAACCTAGAGCAAAATCCTCACAGTACCAATTGATACTAAAATTTTAAACACGTCCATTTCCTGCTAACAATTGAGCGCTGTTAAACACCACTGATTTGCCATTGTGTCCTCCAGTGCTCAACAGAAATGACTGTGATTGGCCATGAAGGTCATCAGTTTACTGCACTTCACCGCTGTTTACTGAGTATAACCACAGATGCAGGGACACTGGAGCGTTTTAAAGCCACGATTCATCAGCGGATCGCTCGTATGTCAGCTTATAGACAAAACAACTGATCTTCGTGGCTTTAAAATGCTCCAGTGTCCCTCTCTCTGTGGTTACACTCAATAAACATCGGTGAGTTTGATGAACCTGATGACCTTCACGGCCAATCACAGTCATTTCTGTTGAGCACTTGTGAACATAATGGCAAATCAGCAGCATTTAAGAACGTGCTCAACATCACTCAAATGTTAGCAGGAAATGGATGTTTTAAAAATTTCAGTATCGATTGGTACCAAATTCCAGTATCGTGACAACCCTGGTGTGTGCTTAATATCTTCGTTTCAAGAAGATCATACATTTTTTAAAATTTATGTGGCGTATAAACTGACCAGGCTTTGAAACATGCAAATATTTCATTTGTATTTGCCCGAGTATATAAAGCTAAAGCTGTAAAGGCCCCACCCACTTCTGGAAATGAAGGCGGGAAACAGCAGCTCATTTGCATTTAAAGAGACACACACACAAACATAAAAACTGTGTGTTTTTGCTTTGACCCAAAAAGGAGAATTTACAGCATATAAACAATGAATGATCAGTGCGCTAAAACTTCACAGAAGCATTCTCTGGACACCTGAGACCCCTTTAAGCATACCATAATGTATTGATCTTAATATACATGAATAATGAGTCCTGTGTTTCTGCAGATACACAAAAGGTGTGGACATGTGGAGTATAGGATGCATCCTGGCAGAGATGCTGCTGGGCAAACCACTCTTCCCTGGGACGTCTACCATTAATCAAATAGAAAAAATCATGAACGTCATTCCACGTCCTTCAACAGAGGGTTCGTTTCCTACTCACATGAAAATTATATAAATTCTTAATAAGTTATTTTTTGTTGTTGTTTTTGTTTTGTCTCCTTCTGAAATAAATGAATTAGTAATAAGGCCTGTTTTTCAAACGACAATTAAAATAGCTGTCCACAATGCCTGTTTAGGTAATTCAGTGTATTGTCATTAATTAAGAGGCATTTTGTGGAATTTGGACACTCTAATTATTAGTGACACCGGTGGCCATTCTGTGAACTGCAGCTTTCTTTCTCATGCTCTTCATTCTTTCATTTTCTTGTCGGCTTAGTCCGTTTATTAATCTGGTTTCGCCACAGCGGAATGAACCGCCAACTTATCTAGCATTTGTTTTATGCAACAGATGCCCTTCCAGCTGCAACCCATCACTGGGAAACATCCACACATTGTCATTCACACACATACACCACGGACAATTTATTTCACCCAATTCACCGGCATGTGTTTGGACTGTGGGGGAAACCGGAGCACCCGGAGGAAACCCACGCGAACACGGGGAGAACATGCAAACTCCACACAGAAATGCCAACTGACCCAGCAGAGGCTCGAAACAGCAACCTTCTTGCTGTGAGGCGACAGCACTACCTACTGCGCCACCGTGTCACCTTCTCATGCTCTTATAATGTATAAATTTTAAAACATCATGAAGGTCATTCCACATCCATCGACAGAGGGTTAGTTTTCCTTAAAATGTGATTTTTTGCCCCAATATACTCACAACAAAGTCTTTTTGAATAGATGTAGATTTAAAATGAAGTAGCAAATACCCTAGCATTGATATACTGGTAGCAAACATCTAGCTGATGTTGATAAATATGTAAAACTGACGCCTAAGCAGGGGCGCCGCTAAGGGGGGGAAAGTTAGGACGATTCTAAGGGCCCATGCACTCTAGGGGCCCACAGAGATCTGCTTTATAATTAATAACAGTACTATAATGTAAGATAAATTATGAATGTAACTCTAAATTACAAGTAAAACTATTTATTAGAAATAAAAAATAAAAATACGGCTTATATCTGCCCCTCGTGTCTGTCACTGTCAAATTGCACCCCCCTCCTTTCACTGTATGGTTCAGTCCATCAGTAGCGGGAAGAGAGTTGCTGCTTTGAGTGCGATCGTCAGGTAAACTGTCAAAGCAGTGATGTCCTCGAGGTTAACATCAGCTGCGTCCCAAATCACATACTGTACTTATCTGCTATTCTACGCCATTTTGTAGTATAAATAGTGTAAGTAGTGCGTTCACACTGAAAACTCTACAAATAATAAGTGCACTTTAATCACCCGGATGATGCGCTCAGCATCATTTATGGGTCTCTGCTTATTTATGGGTCTCATTGTAATATAATGTTGTGTCTTATTGATTTTTGTCACTGTTCCAGTGTGTTGCACATTGTATGAGACACTATTGCAGTACAGTTATTTAAATAGTCACACACTGGTGTTTTGTGTGTTTAGAAATGTACAATTTTCAGTGAATATTTGATTACTGTTGCTTTTTTTGTACTACATTTACATTTGAACAATAAATCATCTGCTAGCTACAGTCATGGCCGTTCTCTTACTAAATACTGATAAGTAGTGGACAAAATCAATAATAAAATGCATAGGTCAGTATAACTGCATTGCAGACAAAGACTGTTTGGATAGCTAAGTTGGTAGTAGGGGGCCCATCCTCACATTTTTTCATGGAGCCCAAAATTGCTAGCGGCGCCCCTGCCCCTCAGTAACACAATAAACACACAAGAAAAATGAGAACACAGCTGTTCAGCATTCTAGTGTCTTGTTAGTTTAGTTTCTTTACAAGCAGTTCACATGTTGGCGTATATGTTTATTAACGCATGAAAATTCCTACATAACATGTATGTTTTACTGATTCGTTAATTTTCCTATGGCTTATTCACTTATTCATCAGGGGTCACCACAGCGGAATGAACCGCCAACTATTTTGGCATGTTTTATGCAGCGGATGCCCTTCCAGCTGCAACCCAGTACTGGGAAACACCCATGCACTCTCACCTTCACACACACACACACTCATATGGCCAATTTAGTTTATCAGTTCACCTAGAATGTATGTCTTTGGAAACCGGAGTACCCGAAGGAAACCCACGCCAACATGGGCAGAACATGCAAACTCAGAAATGCCAACTGACCCAGCTGGGACTCGAACCAGCGACCTTCTTGCATTGAGGTGGCAGTGCTAACCACTGAGCCTCCACGCTGCCCTCTTTGTTTTATGAGCAAATGGAATAACAGTTAACTTATACCACTGTGTTTTGTTTTTATAGATGTGTCGGCCATCAGATCCGAGTATGGGGCGTCTGTGATTCAGAGAATGCTGCTTAGGTATGACATGTCAATATTTAATAGCTTGTCTTCATATTCTGCTCTGTGTTGTTCAGCTGATGTTGAACGATGACTCTGCTGCCGTGATGAATGTGTTTAGACCGCAGGTGCCATTAGATGAGATTCTGCCAGCCTCAGTGCCACCTGACGCCCTTGATTTACTGCAACGCCTGCTGCTTTTCAATCCAGACAAGAGACTCAGTGCTGAAGAAGCTCTGCAGCATCCGTATGTGTCCAAGTGAGTCAAAGTTCTGCTTTCTGCTGTGCTTATTTAATAACTTAGTCATATTTATTCATTCATTCATTCATTTTCTTGTTGACTTATTAATCTGGGGTCGTCACAGTGGAATGAACCGCCAACTTATCCAGCATATGTTTTACGCAGCGGATGCCCTTCCAGCTGCAACCCATCTCTGGGAAACATCCATACACACTCACTCACACTCATACACTACGGACAATTAAGCTTACCAAATTCACCTATACTGCATGTCTTTGGACTGTGGGGGAAACCGGAGCACCCGGAGCACCCGGAGGGGAGAACATGCAAACTCCATACAGAAATGCCAACTGACCAAGCCGAGGCTCGAACCAGCGACCTTCTTGCTGTGAGGCAAACGTGCTACTCACTACGCCACTGTGGCGCCCTGTAATATTTATATTCTGTTATATAAGTTTTGATGAAGTACTAGCTGACATTATTAAGTATGTCAAGTTCTGTGAAAAGTCAAAATCATTGACTGTGTGATAAAGCCTAAAAGAATAACCAATACCTCGGGCTATGAAAGAAATATATCCCTGTATGAGTTTTTATAGGATATGATGTAGGTCCGTAAAAACCACACAAGCAAGAGTGCAATTTTCCTGAATATCCACATAAACACCAATGCAAAGTTCATGTTTAGTGAGTTACATTTTAATCAAAATAATGTCTGTTTTATTTCTGACGAATCTGTTTAGTTATTATTCGGTTGAGTCGTCAATTTAACAATCCATTTACAGTATAAATGCAGTCGCTTGTTTCTCACTAAAATAAGTAGGTGAAAGTGAAAGTTGTGACATGTGGCCAAGTATGCTGTGCTCTACAGTTAACCCATTCAAGTGCACAGACACACCGTGAACACACATCCAGAGCAGTGATGTGTTTAATTCTTGTTATTGAAATATATATATATAAACATGAAATAGGCGCCACGGTGGCATAGTGAGTAGCACGTTCGCCTTACAGCAAGAAGGTCGCTGGTTCGATCCCCGGCTGGGCCAGTTGGCATTTCTGTGTGGAGTTTGCATGTTCTCCCTGTGGTTGCGTGGGTTTCCTCCGGGTGCTCCGGTTTCCCCCACAGTCCAAAGACATGCGGTACAGGTGAATTGGGTAAGCTAAATTGTCCATAGTGTGTGTGTGTGAATGAGAATGTATGAATGTGTTTCCCAGAGATGGGTTGTGGCTGGAAGGGCATCCGCTGCGTAAAACAAATGCTGGATAAGTTGGCGGTTCATTCCGCTGTGGCGACCCCGGATTAATAAAAGGGACTAAGCCGAAAAGAAAATGAATGATTGAATGAATAAACATGAAATCTCATCTGAACCTAATAGCTTTCTTAATGCATAACCCTGGAGTTGATTTATATTTGCACGTTATTTTTAGGATAATAAAATATTGTATGTAGTAATAAAAAGCTGTTGATTATTTAGATTTTTTAAATATATTATATCATTTCATAGCATTATTTGAAAAAATGAATAGAATAGGTGAAAAAATTATTCTCTTCTCTTATATTTCTTGCAAGATTTCACAACCCATGCAGTGAGCCTAGTTTGGTCTATGATGTCATTTTGCCGGTGGATGATGACGTCCAGCTCTCCGTTACTCAATACAGAAACAAACTCTATGAGGTAAGAAGAAACTGTATGTTTGGCATTTTAATAGCAGCCATGATGTTGTCAGTGTACACAGTCATGTGATTCTGTGCTATGTTAACAAATGCTGTGTCACAGTGACACAAATCCTTCCGTCTGAACTTAATCAAAAATAATCACTCACTGAAGCTTGCTCTGCCATGCCAAATGTGGTATTATTAATCATTAGGCAAGTATGCGTTAAACTGATCAGAAGTACAAAATAAAAATGTTTTCACAAAAGCAAAATTCCACGATGTTTACACAAAACAGTCAGTAATAATAATCAGAAATTTTCTCGATCATAAATCAGGAGATTAGAATGGAGTGTTAAAAATTCCACTTAGAAATCTCAAGAATAAATTAGATTTCAAAATATACTAAAAGTTATTTTAAATTATAATGTCAATAGACCTGTTTTACAGATTTTTCACCAAATAAACAGCCCTAAAACCCACTTAAAACACACAAAATACAACACTACCAACCACACAACATTAGAACAGTAGTGTATTTACAGTAATACTGTGATATCAATTGCTTAAATATTTTTTATATTTTTAATAATAATGTTATTTTTTACAATAAAACAATTAACTCATTTTCACCAAATAGACACAGCACTAAAACCCACTTAAAACCCACAAAAGATTAAACATTAGAACAGTAGTGTATTTACTGTAATACTTTGATATCAAATGCTTAAAAATGTTATTTTAAATTATAACGTTTTGCTAACATTTTTGCAGTCATTAGTTAATGCATTTACTAACATCAACTAATCATGAGCAACACTTGTGCAGCATTTATTAATCATAATTGAACATTTACTAATGCATTATTAACATCCAAGTCCATGCTGGTTAACATGAGTTAATGCACCGTGAGTTAACAACTGTACAACTGTATTTTCATTAACTAACGTTAACTAACATGAACAAATACTGCAGTAAATGTACTGTTCATTGTTTGTTCATGTTAGTAAACGCATTATTTAACATTAACTAATGAACCTTATTGTAAAGTGTGACCAGTGTTAGTGATTTTCGCCTGATAAACAGAGCCCTAAATCCCACTTAAAACACACACAGAAACAATCCCACCAACACCAGTACTTTGGAACAATAGTGTATTTACAGTAATACTATGATATCAAATGCTTAAAGAAATGGCTGTCCTCCAGATGATCCTGGAGAAAAGGGCTAGTCGGCAAATGCAGAAACAACCTCACATCAGGCAGAAGCTGGAGGAGAAGCCTGCAGACGTGCATGTGGACGCTGGATTAACCAGAAGCAGTGAAGCAGGTGCTGTTTCTCAGAGGGATCCTGACAGAAAATCTCCCAGGGACAAGAAAAGCATTAATGGAGCCAAACCTGTCAGCAGACCTGAGCTATCACACTCGTCTCCGGAAACCTCCTATAACCCCATCACACACATCCCCAGTGAGTACTGTGCAATGATCTGACTTCTTACACACTTACTCATGTGCTTCTTTATGCATACAGAGTTCACATCACAATTAACTTTATGCATCACACTTAACTTTCATGCATCATAATTATATTTTAAGCATCACAATTAACTTTTCCATTAATGGTCAACATTGGCCATATTTTTCAAGGGCTTTTTTTCCATCTTTGTAAGGATAATAAAAGATAGAGATAGTTCACTCAAAAATGAAAATTGTGTCATCATTTACTTACCCTTTACTTGTTTATGAGTTTCTTTCTTCTGTTGAACACAAATTAAGATATTTTGAGAAATGTTGGAAACCTGTAACCATTGACTTCCATTGAATTTGTTTTTTCTACAATGGAAGTCAATGGTTACAGGTTTCTTCCTATCATTAGTGTTCAAGAGAGGAAACTCAAAAGAGTTTGAAAGCACTCAAATAGTGAGTAAATCGGTGATTATGTAGTGATTTATGCGGAATGATTTTGGGAGTATCATAACTAAAACCTTAATATTTGAAATAAAAAATAATACCTTTTTAACATTTATTTAATGTTTACAATGCGAATCTAATTAGATCCACTTTATTTGGTAAACAAAGCCAGTCTCTCACATAAAATCTCTACTAAAAGACCGAAAATAGTACTTTACAAACTGTATTGTAAATAAATCAAATGAATATTTTCGTATTAGTCAATATTATCACTAAAATTAATTTGAAAACTGATTAAATATACATTTACACGCATTTACTCATGTAAATAAACAGAATCAATGATGGGCTAAAAATCTGTGGAAATCTGTGGAATTCTGCACGCGCAGATTCTGTGTGGCCCTACTTATTATTTGCAGGGCTCTAGAGTGTGACTTAATTGCTCGATAGTGCGACTAAATATAGGGGGCGGGATTTATTTTAACTATCCTCCACTTCATCAAATCAGCATATTCAAATTATATCTGATGGATGTTGTCACAGTATGATAGTGGACACACTTTACCTACACACAGTTCTGTACAACCAGCTTCCAAAAGTGGTCGGTGCCCTTTTAATCACAGGAATAAATGACATTTTTAAAATTGATAATATAGAAAACAGTAATTTTACCATACCTGTCAACATTAGGATGTGAAAATAAGGGATAAAACCATTAAATCTTCTGGAGCTGTTTCATTGTAAATAAGCAGTTAAACGGTCTGTAATTTTTTTTAAATATTATTATTTACAAAAGAGAATTGAATAGTACACATTAGCAAACAGTTTAGCTTATTAAAATGAGCTATTATAAGGAAATAGTTATCAAAGTTATCAAATTATTAATCTTTTTCTCACTGTATAACTCACACATTCTGAATAAAGAGCAGCGAATGAATCTCATTTATTTAGATTTTTAGTTTGATTACATTAAATAACAGAGGTGTCACTTTAACAATGCACACATATAACATAATGAAACATTTGATTGCTTTTCTAATGCTTTATGCTCATTTAGGACAAAATTAGTTGTGTTTGAAAAAAAACCCATCAAGATCGACATCTTTAGCTGTTATTATTATTGATTATGTGTATATGTCTGTTCAAACACGCATCCAAAACCCAGTATCCACTTTCGCTCCGCTTCAAATCACATGTACAGAATGGGTTTGGGAAACAGCGTCTGTTTATCACTATGGAGCGCGTCTGACAGTCACGCACCGCTTTATGACTGTTTTGAGGATTGCACAGGAGGAGCGACGGCACCTGTAATGAAAAGGAAAGGGAATCCCGCCGTTTTTATATTTATTTCAAAGTGTTTCATGCCTAAATAAACCGAAAGCACAGAACTGACTCACATTTAAGAGCAAGGGTATGGGTTGCGTATAGGGAGGATCGACTCTTTAATGTTTATCGCCACCCTTCAGAGAAAGACTGAAAATACGGGAGAAATACGGGAAAACACCTTTACGGGATGATAGCAGGATACAACTGTAAAATACGGGAGAATCCCGGGAAAAACAGGAGGGTTGACAGGTTACTCATTTTACATTGTAATTGTTGTCATGTATTTTGTGTATTAATGGAGAAAAGAGACTTAAATCATAGTAAAAAGCTGTTTTCAATTATTTTGCAGATGGTTCAGTCAAACCTCTCCAACATCCGTCTCATCTGCAGAGATTAGTGAGGAGGAATCAGGAGAGCGCTGGTGTCCTGCCTGCAGAGGGTGCTAACGGGCCTGCGGTGCGTCCTGCGGTCTCTCCTCACTGACATTTTCAGTAAAAGAGCTGTGTTGTTTGTTGTTTGTTTAGCATGTAGTGATAATGCACCTTTAACTCTCATCTTTGACCTCATATACAGCTGAATTATTAGCACTCTAGTGATTTTCTTTCTCAAATATTTCCCTAATGATGTTTAATAGAGCAAGAAATTGTTCACAGTATTTCCTCTAATTTTCTTTCTTCTGGAAAAAGTCTTATTGGTTTAATTTCGGCAAAAATAAAAGCAGTTTTCAATTGTTTTAAACCTATTTTAAGGTCAGTATTATTAGCCCCCTTCAGCAATATTAGTGTTGGATTGTCTCCAGAACAAACCACTGTTACACAATGACTTGCCTAATTACCCTAGTGAAGCCTTTAAATGTCACTTTAAGCTAAATACTAGTATGTTGGGGAATATCTAGTCTAATTTTATGTACTGTCATCATGGATAGAGAAAATAAATCAGTTATTAGAAATGAGTTATTAAACTATTATGATTAGAAACGTGTCAAACAGAAATTGGGGGAAAATATTCAGGAGGGCTCATAATTCTGACCTGAACTGTATTGTGTGTTTTGTCCATCAGGCCGCAGACCCGCGCATTCGATCGGCTCCTGTTGCTCGCACACACTCTTTCTCTCTCACACTCGCACAGCCACTGAATAATCCTCTGATCCGCAAGGATGAAGCCATTGTTTCCCCCGGGCTGTGTGTCACCTCTGCATGCTTGGTGAGCGGACTCTTTTTGTTTAGGAGAAATGTTTTTAAAATCACTGCTATACTGCTGTTTCAGCATGAACGTCTCCAGTTTACACTGACATGGGTACAAATGGTTCTCTGATAGACTTTAAACTCAACCATAAAACAAATCTGGGTTATGTCATTTCAAACTAAATTAGTTAAGAGTTTTTGGGGGAATTTGAATAATGGTTAATATTAATTATATTTATTTATTTATTTTTGCTTTATTAAGTTTATCTTAGGTCAGAAAGAAAATAGCACTGTTAATACTATGGCTGTTTCTCAATTCCAAGAACGCAGAGAACGGACTCATATATATTAAAATATTGAGACATATATATATACACTCACCGGCCACTTTATAAGGTACACCTGTCCAACTGCTCGTTAACGCAAATTTCTAATCAGCCAATCACATGGCAGCAACATTTAGGCATGTAGACACGGTCAAGATGATCTGCTGCAGTTCACAGCAAGCATCAGAAGGGGGAAGAAAGTGGATTTAAGTGACTTTGAACGTGGCATGATCGTTAGTGCCAGACGGGCTGGTCTGAGTATTTCAGAAACTGCTGATCT
>CAIGQQ010002327.1:1920324-1934752 GCA_903798035.1 Danio albolineatus | reverse complement strand
ACTGGTTTCTTGAACATGACAATGAGTTCACTGTACTCAAATGGCCTCCACAGTCACCAGAGCTCAATCCAATAGAGCACTTTTGGGATGTGGTGGAGCGGGAGATTCGCATCATGGATGTGCAGCCGATAAATCTGCAGCAACTGCGTGATGCTATCATGACAATATAGAGCAAAACCTCTGAGGAAAATTTCCAGTAGCTTGTTGAATCTCTGCCATGAAGAATTAAGGCAGTTCTGAAGGCAAAAGCAGGTCCAACCCGGTACTAGTGGGGTGTACCTAATAAAGTGGCCGGTGAGTATATATATTTTTTGTTATATGTTTTTTAATTGTGTGTCCTTTGTAATTATGTAATAAATAAATGATAAAAGTCTTAATTGCTTAAAAGAGTATATGTTTAATATAGAGGCCAATTTGCACTGTACATTTAGGTAAAACCATGCATGGTTTAAATGTTATAATTATAGAGTATGAAATTATAATTTGAAATATCATCATTTATTAAGTCTCTATGATAATTCAGATAGGAGGGCGCCACGGTGGCCGAGTGGTTAGCACGTTCGCCTCACAGCAAGAAGGTCGCTGGTTCGATCCCCGGCTGGGCCAGTTGGCATTTCTGTATGGAGTTTGCATGTTCTCCCCGTGGTTGCGTGGGTTTCCTCCGGGTGCTCCAGTTGCCCCCCAGTCCAAAGACATGCGGTACAGGTGAATTGGGTAAGCTAAATTGTCCATAGTGTGAGAATGTATGAATGTGTTTCCCAGAGATGGGTTGTGGCTGGAAGGGCATCCGCTGCGTAAAACAAATGCTGGATAAGTTGGCGGTTCATTCCGCTGTGGCGACCCCGGATTAATAAAGGGACTAAGCTGAAAAGAAAATCAGAATCAGAATCAGAATCAGAATCAGAATCAGTTTTATTGCCAAGTGTGCTTCACACACACAAGGAATTTGCTTTGGCTACAGAAGCTTCCAGTGTACATAAACTGACAAGTGACAACACAGAATAAATATTATAAAAGAAGACAATAGACATTAAACAGAGATGCAGTCCAACGATCTGGATGTTGAAATGTATGTACAGATTTGTTATAAATATACAGGTTATAAGGTGCTGTGTGCAAAAGAGTAAGTATTGCATTATATATTGTTATAAGGTGCTGTGTACAAATGCGTAAGGAAAAGTATTGCATTGTAAAATGAATGAATGAATGATAATTCTGATATTAAAAAAAAGTAAAACAATTTTACATGGCAAAATTATGAATGAGAATCTTGAGTTCTGATAAAAGGTCAAAATAATAACTGTGATAATGTGTGATAAAATAATAATAATAACCTATTTATATCATAATTTTAAAATGATCAAAAGTTGATAATCTGCCAAAAGGCCTTTTTTGCCACATGAGAATAATTTACCTTGTCGCAATTAGAAATCATTAAAAAATAAAACCAAACAAATCATAAATATGACTTGGATGAAATTAATAGACAGATATGACAGCTGTGACCTGAAAAGTTGAAATCGTGAAATGTTAAACCATAATTTTAATATAAAACATGATTATTGAATTAAACATCTGACATTAACACTTTCAAAAAAGCCAATATTCAGACATGGGTCAAAAAACTGGGATAAAAAGGTCCTAATCAATCATTAATTCCTTCATTTTTCTTCAGCTCAGTCCTTTATTAATCAGGGGTCGCCACAGTGGAATAAACCACCAACTATTCCAGCATATGTTTTAGACAGCAGATGTCCTTCCAGACGCAACCCAGTAGTGGGAAACACCCATACACACTCATTCACTCACACACACTATACACTATGGTGAATTTGTTTACCCAATTCCCCTACAGTGCATGTGTTTGGACTGTGGGGGAAACCCAGAGCACCCGGAGGAAACCCACGCCAACACAGGGAGAACATGCAAACTCCACACAGAAACTCCACACAGAAATGCTCCAGTTTCCCCCACAGTCCAAACACATGTGGATTTGGTTGGCTAAATTGTCCGTATAGTGTATGAGTGTGTATGGCTGTTTCCCAGAGATGGGTTGCAGCTGGAAGGTCATCCGCTGCATAAAACGTGCTGGATAAGTTGGCAGTTCATTCCGCTGTGGCGACCCCAGATTAATAAAGAGACTAAGCCGAAAATAAAATGAACGAACGAATAATATTTGTTTATAAGGACTCGACTCATATTTTTTTAGCATTTTTTAAGTGTTTTAATATGTCTTATAAATATTATATATGTTTTTAATGTCTTTTTAAATAAATCTACAATAAATAAAGGATTTTGTTCATGTCAGTTGTACGTTTTTTGAAGAATATAGTTAGTATAGTAGAGGCCAATTTCCACGTACATTCAGGTAAAGCCCCATTCTAAAAACACAGTGTTAAAAACTACCCAAATTGGGTTATTTTTAACCCTATTGCTGGGTAAATATAGGACAGAACACATCAGGGGTTAAATTAACCCAAGTAATTGGGTTATTATTTTTAAGCCCCAAAATGGGTTGTTTTTTCTACCCAATATTTGGTTATTTTTATTTAAATAACAGGTTAGTTTGACTTAATTAATAGGTTATATTTTCAAATGTAATTTTTAGCTTTCTTTTAAAGTCATTAACCACATAAAAAACAAACAAACAAACAGGTGAATATTGGATTAGCTTTATTATTTTTTTGTTCCGTTACATTTGTTCAGCGCATCACACTTTGTAAATACACTTTACCTCAGAGATCGTACACAACTAAATATAAATAATGAACTGCATTCGAAACAATTGGTTTCATATTTATGGGTTGCCCGTAAACATTTATAATAATAATAATGTATATATGTGGCATCGCAGTCAGCCCCTGCTGGGAGTTGATTTGACCCAAGGAGCTGGGTTGATGTGCCTGTGTGGTGCTAGGGTTGCATTGATTCAAGTCTTAGAAATGATTACCCAGAAAAAAACCCAAGTTTGGGTTACATAGCACACCCAAAAACGACCCAAGACTCTGAAAATAACCCCCAAAAATTACCCAAATACCTCAACCCAACATTTGGGTAGAAAAAATAACCCCGGATTTTTTAGTGTGCATGGTTAATCAAGAGTCAAATTAAACATGAATAGAATCCGAATGAAAATGAAAGATTAAGACTTGATATGTCATATTATACCGTCTTTATGTTCGTCAGGTCTTTTTGCGACCTGAGATCACAGTGTAGTCTACAGCACTGAAGTGATTAAATTAGTTAAACTTAAACCTAATCAGCTTATTGAATGTGTCGGAGCTCTTCAAGGGCGTGTTAATTGATCGCTTTCTTGCATTTCTTTTTCAGTCTGGATCTGCAAACAGCTGAAGGTTTGCACACGGTTCACAGTCACAAGGCAACATAAATCCGCTTTTTTCACTGAGCACCAAATATTACACTAATGCATGCTTTAAATCACACGAAAATGAGAATATGGCATGCATTATAGCCTACTCTTTTGATACATATGCTATATTTAAAATAAATAAATGCAGTTTTAACACACACCATAGAAAGATTCATGTTGAGTGCGTTTATCATGCTGAAACTTTCGGAAATGCACCGTCAATGAATGCATATAAATGATAAAGTTTTGTCCTCCAGGTTGTCTCCTGATGGGATGATCTTAAAGGTGATTTTGGGAGGAAAAGCTTGTGATGGTTTGATCAGAAGTGTTTGCACACGGTTCTCAGTCACAAGGCTTCAAATAACAGCGCTTTTGCACTGAGCCTTTAATATCAGCACTGGACCTGCGGGGACGCGCACAGCATCGCTATTGCCCTTGTTTTAACTCTTTTAAATCGCTATATTGTGTTTTTAAAAGTTTATATATTATTAAACACCATCACAAGTGACATCATGTTCACGAAAAAACCCGAAAAGATCCATTTGGTGTCGGAAAACAGTGCAAAGATGTACACCATCATGTCAGAAAGGTAAACAGGCTGATTTATTTTATGCTAATTGTGATTACATTAATTTAGCGATATGTTGTTGATGTTGATTGAACTGTAGTTAGATTTGGAGTGTTTTATTTATAGTACAGCGATAATTATTTGTTTTTTTAACTCTTTAATGAGTGATGGTCTTAGTGGTGTGCAAACTTTGCACTGCGCCCTAAACGTCAACATCTGACTGTCTGCTAATTCATTTGTCCGCTGTTTGCTAACACAACTTTAGCTAAACAATACACAACCGCAGGTTTAAAAGCACAAATCATTGTTTTGTTATGTTCATTAACGTTAACAGTCATCAAATATGTTAATGAGTGACCAACATTAATCTGAAACACCAATAATATAAAGGTAATAGTTTACGAAACTCATCAAACTTTAAGAGATGCGCACTAATGAGGGTACTAAACTCCATCAGCGGTGAGTGACTGAGTGATGATGGAGGTGAAGGAGAAAATGACAAAATACAGGCAACATTTAATCTATTTAAATATTAATTCAAACCACATACATGTTTTTAATCAGTTTAGCTTCAGAAACCGACACGTCTGTTGAGGTTTATAAATGACCAACTTGGATTAAAAGTCACGTGAGGAGCCAGCTAGCTATTAGCTGTAAAAACACTACAAATCCTCAACAATCAACCACACTTTTAAAACAGCAGAAAAAACACAACTTGAGTGTGTGTGTTTAAAGAAACTTTAAAAAGATGCCCGAAGTTTACTTGAATCAAAGAGTCAAATATGAATCGATTCGCGAGTCGCTTTGATTCATTCGCATCGCTTTTTTCTAACCGAATCATTTAAGAAAAGAAAAGAAATGCTTTGGTCGTTGCCTTATAGACAGTTTTGAGGGATGTAAACAATAACAAGGGTCTAATAACTAATGTATTTCCTTTATTGCATATTTTTGGATTTCCAAAGCTTCAAAGAATTAAAAAAGCTCCACACATTGGTAAATAATGTTATGGCTGCTGTTTTAACATTAAGGTTATGATTAAATTGCCTCCCGTTAGCTGTTACAGTTATGAAATGTAACATAACCACATTGAAATGGTCTGTATGTGATGTTACAATTGTTTTAGATGTTTTAATGATTGCATACTTAAGCATTCTTATTTTTATACTTTGAAAAATTTGACAATAAAATTGAAAATTAGCATAGTAGCCAGTTTCCACTGTAAATTTAGGTAATTATGCTTTTAAAATACATTTTTGTGCAATTATTGTGAAAATTATCATTTAAAATGTCATAATTAGGTCCTATGGATATACCAAGTGGTAGTTATGAAACTCAGAAAGGTCAAAAATATAACCAAAAAATTAAATATAGGCCTATAATGGTTAAACATAATATTTATGTCAGAATTTAGACAATTTTGGCAGAATTTTCCAGTCAGTAAAGTATGGAAGTTTGATTCAGAGTCACAATTATGACCCTGAATTCATTGCAATATAAAAAGACAAAATTGTGATGAATTTAAAAGTCAAAATTGTGACATATAAAGTTCAGATATAAGATGAAAAGCTGAAATCATGACACATCAGGTTACAACTAAAATTAAAAACATGTATTAAAATGTATTATAAATTAATATTAATATAAAAAAATATCTTAAAACATAATATAAAATAATATAAAACATATTTACTAGATAAAATGTTGGAAAGACGACTTAAAAAAATGACATAAGCCAATATTTAGACTTGGGTCAAAATATGAAATGGGGAAAAAACAACAAGATCAGTGGGAAGTTTTATAGCTTAGTAGGTCTGTGTCATCGACTTTCCATCTCAGTTATTGCTTTGTCTTGATTACCCAATCTCAGAATTTCAGATATTTCAGAATTACATGTAACAATTTTTATTTTCCAATTTATAATTATGAAATTATACGTTAAAATGACATATTAGTCACATATTTTAAAACCTAGAATTTCCATCTTTAATTAAGAGTGATGTTTTAAAAGTTTTTTTCAAACAAATCTATTCAAGGGGTGACATGGTGGCTCAGTGGTTAGCACTGTGGCCTCACAGCAAGAAGGTCGCTGGTCTGAGCCTCGGCTGGGTCAGTTGTCATTTCTGTGTGGAGTTTGCATGTTCTCCCCATGTTGGTGTGGGTTTCCTCCGGGTGCTCCGGTTTCCCCCACAGTCCAAACACATGCGCTATATGGGAATTGATTAACTAAATTGGCTGTAGTGTATGAGTGTGTGTGTATAGGTGTTTCCCAATAATGGGTTGCAGCTGGAAGGGCATCTGCTGTGTAAAACGTGCTGGAATAGTTGGCGGTTCATTCCACAATAGAGACTCCTGATAATTAAGGGACTAAGCCGAAGGAAAGTAAATAAATGGATGTATTAGTGTGGACACAGCTTAAAGTCCACATCAACCAGAAGCTGCGACTGTTTTTTGTTTCATATTGTGACGCAGTTCTAAACAAAACAGATTATTAAATGAGAAATCAGTGGGCGTGGCTTGTTTTTTCTACTGCGAGCTGATTGGATGAAATGGGCATTTCATTCAGAAAGATGGGGGAAAGTGTTTGGGGAGAGTTATTACAAACTAACAGACTCCTCCTGCTCACGTTTCACCATTCTTTTCACCATCGTTTCACTATTTCTGTTTGTTGTCGTGGCAATGTTAAAACTGGGAGCAGGAGGGGTGTGGTTAAGGATGTTAGCCACACCCAATACCTCAGACAGACTAGTGGTTGTTGTTAGATCAGATACGGTTGCGTCTGGCCTGGAAGTTAATGGGAATTATTCATATTATTTATTACATTTCCCATTTAATGCATTTTATTAACGTCTACCCCTATCCCAGCCGTCACAGTAATGGAACAACAGTAGTTGTACTCCGTGTTATTTATTAAATTGCCTACTAAATTGTATTTTATTAACATCTACCCCTACCACAATCCTACAGTAATGTAAAACTGTAATTATTCGTTCATTTATTTTCTTTTTAGCTTAGTCCCTTTATTAATCTGGGGTCACCACAGTGGAATGAACCGCCAACTTATCCAGCAAATTGTTTGTACATCTGATGCCCTTCCAGCTGCAACCCAACACTTGGAAACATCCAAAGCACCCGGAGGAAACCCACGCCAACACAGGGAGAACATCCCTACTCCACACAGAAATGCCAACTGACCCGAGACTCGAACCAGCGACCTTCTTGCTGTGAGGCGACAGTGCTAACCACTGAGCCACTGTGACGCCCATTATTGATATTATTTATTAAATTTATCATTAATTGTGTTTTTTTAACGTCTACCCCTACCCTAAACCCAACTATCGCAGAACTGTAAAAATGTTAAATATTATTGTCACAAATATGCTGCTATATTAATGTGTCTGTCCTATCTAGACCATCTAAACAAACAGGAAGCGCATTCTCAGATTTCAATGTTTGTTTACCACAAAACTAGAAATGTGAGCTAACAAAACCAATATGGTTAGTTTTGATTTCATCTGTACTTTAAGACAGATTTCTGCAAGAGAAGAGCTGTTTTCGCTAACACTTTATTTTGATGGTCCGTTTTTAGTATTAGTATTGAGTATTAGTAGACTGTCTGCTTAATATCTGCTGATACTGACATTCAACAGACATTTAACTGACTATAAGAAACTTTGCAAGTACATGTCAACCAGTGTTGGGTAAGTTACTTTAAAAAAGTAATTAATTACTAATTACTAACTACTTAATCAATATTGTATTTAAAATACTTTGTGTCTGAAAAGTGTCTAAAAAGTAACTTAATTACTCAATAAGTAACTTAACTAAATACTTCTTGAAATCCTTATAAACCTTGAGTGGACAAATGATAAAAATTTAACTCTAAATAATAAATAATTAGATAAAATATATGAGTCAAACATGAAATAGTTTAGCCTTTTAGTTTTCTGAATCATCTTTATTATATTCTATTTAAAAAAAAATCTATAATAATTACCTGCATAATAACTTTTTAGTATGCAATGTAACCTTAAATATTATTCTGCATATCTATCGATCAGGCAGGATCGTGCAATCTTTACAAAAAAAGCATTATTTTTGGCGGTATTAGAATGAAAGTGGACAAAAGGCTTCAGATTTATACGGCATGTTTTTGAACTGGATTGTGTCTCTTGTTTACCTGTGATCCGATCGAGCAAAAGGTGTCTTATTACTCTGTTAACAGAGCAGCATCAGTCATGTTAAATTCGCCGACTCCCTCTGTCACATCTGCGTAGTCATCCTAGCCTTTCTCATAGTAATCTTCATAAACCAGCCCATGTAAGGTGCGCGATAGCCTTGAAAAAGCCGCGCGCTACAGCACGCAGGCGCGCAATGAGGAAAAATAAATTGATTAATACTGTAATGTTCTTGTCTGGGAATATTTTAATTTGGTAAAACAGCCACTCGCTTCAGCTGAGTCCGACATCTTCCGCTTTATGACTAGCAGCAAACTGGCGCGCGGCGCTATCACATGCATCTGCACTACGATGATTTTAAAGCGCCAGAGTTTACTTTTACCTTTAGAACATAAATTAATAAAATTGTGTAAGATTATTCAGCGAGTTTAATTATTTTACAATGTAGCGCAGGTACATTATAAGTAACTGTAATTAAAATACCTAAAAATGAACAGTAATTAGTTACTTTACTTTTTCAGTGGAAAAGTAATTTAATTACAGTAACACCCAACACTGATGTCAACTTACACTAACCCTAACCCCAACCTAACAGTCTACTTATAATCTAATGAGAATTAGTTGCAATGTAACTTAAATTTAACCTACGGACCATCAAAATAAAGGGTGACCCTGTTTTCTGATATTAACATCTGCATCTCTGCATCTTCAGCATGCCTTCAGTTGATATGAAGGATGGTAAACACTGCCATGATAATAACCGTGCTCTGGAGGACCGAGAGCGGGAGAAGAAGATCGCCAAGAAGCGTCTGTACATCGTTTCTGCTGTGTGTCTGGTCTTTATGGTGGGAGAGATTTTAGGTTTGTGACCTTCAATGTCTATGCATGTTTTTGCATTTAATTTGATGGTGAATAACCCAACCCAGGGGCGCCGCTAAGGGGAGGAAAGTTAGGACGATTCTAAGGGCCCATGCACTCTAGGGGCCCACAGAGATCTGCTTTATAATTAATAACAGTACTATAATGTAATATTAATGATTATGAATGTATCTCTAAATTACAAGTAAAACAATTTATTAGAAATAAAAAATAAAAATACGGCTTATATCTTCCCCTCGTGTCTGTCACTGTCAAAATGCACCCCCCTCCTTTCACTGTATGGTTGAGTCCGTCAGTAGCAGGAAGAGAGTTGATGCTTTGAGTGCGATCATCAGGTAAACTGTCAGAGCAGCGATGTCCTCGAGGTGAACATCAGCTGCGTCCCAAATCTCATACTTCCTATTCTATGCCATTTTGTAGTATAAATAGTGTAAGGAGTGCATTCACACTGAAAACTCTAACAATAATAAGTGCACTGTAATTACCCGGATGATGCACTCAGCATCATTTATGGGTCTCGGCTTATTTATGGGTCTTATTGTGATATAATTTAGTGTCTTACTGATGTTTGTCACTGTTCCAGTGTATTGCACATTGTATGAGACACTATTGCAGTACAGTTATTTAAATAGTTACACACTGGTGTTTTGTGTGTTTAGAAATGTAAAGTTTTCAGTGAATATTTGATTACTGTTTCTTTTTTTGTACTACATTTACATTTGAACAATAAATCATCTGCTAGCTACAGTCATGGCCGTTCTCTTACTAAATACTGATAAGTAGTGGACAAAATCAATAATAAAATGCATACGTCAGTAAAACTACATTGCAGACAAAGAGTTTGGATAACTAGTTTGGTAGTAGGGGGCCCATCCTCATATTTTTTTATGGGGTCCAAAATTGCTAGCGGCGCCCCTGAACCAACCCAGGCTCTTCCTGATTTATGTACCCCTATAAAGAGGGGGGGGGGGGGGGGCATTTATATGGATGCATCTTAATAAAATGGGAATGGTTTCCTGAATATAGTTTCCTGAAAAGTGTATTGGTCGTCGTGGGCCAGTTGAAAGGCCCCCAGGGTCTCCCGATCTGACCACCTTAGACTTTTATCTTTGAGGTCATCTGAAGGCAATTTTCTATGTAATTTATTAAGGTGTATCCATATAAATGGCCCACCCTGTACATTTTTGCGGAGAGCAAAATGTTTCCCAGGAGCTACATTTTTTTTTATGCAGTTTTTGTTTTCAGGAGCCCACCAGAGGGCGCTGTTTATGCTTTTTCAGATCTCAAATTTCTCTCGTGAGTGTCATTCATGCCTGCTGTTCTCACTTAAATCCACCAGAGGTCGCTGTTGACTGACTGATATACTGACCGACCAACCGAACGATAAATCCACCCTCCTCCTTCACCAAACCAGCCCGATAGTGTTTTAAAAAGCAATCCAGAAAAAGAAAAGCCCCATTTTTACCACGTTTTCAGATTTTACCACATTCTCACCATGGTATTTACTTGTTTATTTTATTTTATAGCTTTTGTTTTTGTTTTACCTGCTTTCTGGTGCCGGATCAGATTTTAGAGGTGCCAGATCCGGTGTGTTCCGGCATAAATTAAGCTCCTGGAGGTAAGCGCTACAAGTAACTGCGTCATCCCACCTCGTAGTGTTTATTTTAAAGATGAAATGCAGTCATACGTAACTGTGGCTACATAACTCACGATCTCCAGTAACTCAATTCACCTTTATTTCTCTAGCGCTTTTACAATGTAGATTGTGCCGAAGCAGCTTCACATAGAAGATTATAGTAAACTGAAACAGTGTACGTCGGCGGACATAAAAGAGTTAACCACGATGACGAGGTTTGAGTCTGGTGATGAACGGTTCCAGAAAGCGAGTAAGACAAAAACAAAAGCCAAAAAATGTAATAAACAAGTAAATAACAGGGTGAGACTGTGGTAAATCTGAAAACGTGGTAACAATCTGGCAAGGCCTTTATATTCTGGGTTGCTTTTGAAAACACTGTCGGTTGGGATTAGGGAAGGAGGACGGTGGGTCAGTGCATTGGTCAGTCAGTCGACAGCGGCCGGGTGGGTTTACGCGAGAACAGCAGGCACGGATGAAATTTGAGATCTGAAAAAGCGTACACAGCAGCCTCTGGTGGATTCTTGAAAACAATACTGCAAAAAAACAGCTCCAGGGATTATTTGGTGGTTTACAGAAATGTAAATAGAGGTACATTCTAGTCTGGGTTGCCATTATATAATTTCATAACCACTAAAAGGTCAATAAAAGTCACTGTGATAAACTGTAGAGGTTTAATTTTCAACATCAAAAGTCGACAGAGCAAAGATCAACATCCCATAATGCAATCATACCTGTCCACCCTCCCGTATTTCCCGGGATTCTCCCGTATTTTACAGTTCTATCCCGCTATCATCCCGTAAAGATGTTTTCCCGTATTTCTCCCGTATTTTCAGTCTTTCTCTGAAGGGTGGCGATAAACATTAAAGAACCGATCCTCCCTATACACAACCCATACCGCCAAACCACCAGGGGTCGCCCCTTCTTCTTAAATGTGAGTCAGTTCTGTGCTTTCGGTTTATTTAGGCATGAAACGCTTTAGAATAAACATAAAAACGGCGGTATTCCCTTTCCTTTTCATTACAGGTTTTCATAAAGCGGTGCGTGACTGTCAGACGCGCTCCATAGTGATAAACAGACGCTGTTTCCCAAACCGATTCTGTACACTCGATTAGAAGCGGAGCGAAAGTGTATACTGGGTTTTGTGTGCGTGTTTGAACAGATATATACACATAATTAATAATAATAACATCTAAAGATGTCGATCTTGAGGGTTTTTTTTCCAACACAACTAATTTTGTTCTAAATGAGCATAAAACGTGAGGAAAGCAGTCGAATGCTTCATTATAACTATAGATGTAAACTTCTGTTATTTATAACAGTGACACCTCTGTTATTTAATGTATTCAAACAAAAAATCTAAATAAATGATTCATTCGTTGCTCTTTATTAGGAATGTGTGAGTTATACAGTGAAGAAAAGATTAATACGATTTGATAACTAGATTCTATTTCTTTCATTCATTCATTCATTCATTCATTCATTTTCTTGTCAGCTTAGTCCCTTTATTAATCCGGGGTCGCCATTCTATTTCTTTATAATTTCTTTATAATTTATTAAATTTTCCCTTATTTTCACATCCCAATGTTGACAGTGCAATTCACAACCGTAAATAAATAGAAAACACTGATCTGAATGCATGTCTTGTCACACTCCTCTCATCTCTGTGTGTGTGTGTGTTCAGGAGGGTATTTCGCTGGCAGTCTGGCGGTGATGACGGACGCAGCTCATCTTCTAGTGGATCTGACCAGCTTCATCATCAGTCTGTGTTCGCTCTGGCTTTCCTCCAGACCTGCAACTCGTACACTTAATTACGGCTGGCATCGAGCAGGTATGTCACTGCAGCACATCACAGCAAACCTCTTGCAAGCTAAAATCAACACTCGTCGGTAACACTTTAGTTTAGGTCACGATTCATGCTACTAACTACTAGCTTATTACCTGCCTATTGGTAAGATATGAACTGTTCTATGTAATTATAAAGTATGGTCTCAATCTGCACCTCTAATGCTAACAAAAACAGCTAATTAGTAGTTTATTAACCTAGTAGTGTTAGTTAATGGTTTGTTAATACTGTGAATTGTGACCTAAACTAAAATGTTACCTACTCCTTAAGTGGACAATAACAGTTTCATTTTGTAGTTAATTAGTGTCAAAGTCTTGATGGTTTTGTGGGTCAAATCTGAGCTTTATTCTAAATTCTCAATTGGATTCGGGTCAGGTGATTGGCTAGGCCATTCCACAGCTTGATTTTCTTTCTCTGAAAGCATTTGAGAGTCTCCTCGGCTGTGTTGTGGGTCATTGTCTTGCTGAAATGTCCACCCTGGGTTCATCTTCATCCTCCTGCTATTGTAGATGTTGTACTGAAGCAGCTGATATTCATTTACACTGAGGAAGAGCAGAGGGTTCCTGAAGAACTACTGAGAGATTTCAGCTGCAGTCTGGGCTTTCCATACCTTTTTACACCTTCCTTTCTTCATGTGTTCAATGCTTTTTCCCAGCGTCATTTCATTTTATTAAACATATCTTCATTTGTAAACTAATTAAATTTGTTAAAAAATAAATTATTTTTTTTTTTTATAAAAAATAAATGTAAAAAAATAATTAAATATAATATTTATAAAACCATAAATAAAAATAAATATTTATAAAAAATACATTTAAAAATAAATATTTATAACAATAATTATAAAAATATTTGTTTATTTTGTTAAAATATTTTTTTAAACATTTATAAAAATACATACAAATAATTTAAGTATTTTTAAAGCAATAAATAAAAATAAATATTTATAAAAATACATTTAAAAATCCATATTTATAAAAAAATCCATATTTATATTAAAAAATATATTTATTTTATTAAAAAGTAATAAAAAATGTATAAAAATATATTTAAAGATAAAAAAATACTTTAAAGTCTATAAAACCAATAAATAAAAACAAATATGTATAAAAATATTTATAAAAATATTCTTTTATTTTATAAAAAAATATTTATTTTTAAAAATATTTATAAAAAGTACATTTAAATCTGAGCTTTATTGTGTATTCTCAATTGGATTTGAATCAGGTGATTGGCTAGGCCATTCCACAGCTTGATTTTCTTTCTCTGAAAGCATCTGAGAGTCTCCTCGGCTGTGTTTTGGATCATTGTCTTGCTGAAATGTCCACCCTGGTGTCATCTTCATCCTCCTGCTAATGTAGATGTTGGACTGAAGCAGCTGATGTTCATTTACACTGAGGAAGAGCAGAGGGTTCCTGAAGAACTACTGAGAGATTTCAGCTGCTGTCTGGGCTTTCCATGCCTTTTTACACCTTCCTTTCTTCATGTGTTCAATGCTTTTTCCCAGCGTCATTTCATTTTATTAAACATATCTTCATTTGTAAACTAATTAGATTTGTTAAAAAATAATAATAATTTTTTTTTTATAAAAAATAAATGTAAAAAAATAATTAAATATAATATTTATAAAACCATAAATACAAATAAATATTTATAAAAAATACATTTAAAAATAAATATTTATAACAATAATTATAAAAATATTTGTTTATTTTGTTAAAATATTGTTTTAAACATTTATAAAAATACATACAAATAATTTAAGTATTTTTAAAGCAATAAATAAAAATAAATATTTATAAAAATACATTTAAAAATCCATATTTATAAAAAAATCCATATTTATATTAAAAAATATATTTATTTTATTAAAAAGTAATAAAAAAATGTATAAAAATATATTTAAAGATAAAAAATACTTTAAAGTCTATAAAACCAATAAATAAAAACAAATATG
>CAIGQQ010002327.1:1884871-1920314 GCA_903798035.1 Danio albolineatus | reverse complement strand
AAAAGTACATTTAAATCTGAGCTTTATTGTGTATTCTCAATTGGATTCGAATCAGGTGATTGGCTAGGCCATTCCACAGCTTGATTTTCTTTCTCTGAAAGCATCTGAGAGTCTCCTCGGCTGTGTTTTGGATCATTGTCTTGCTGAAATGTCCTCCCTGGGTTCATCTTCATCCGCCTGCTAATGTAGATGTTGGACTGAAGCAGCTGATGTTCATTTACACTGAGGAAGGGCAGAGGGTTCCTGAAGAACTACTGAGAGATTTCAGCTGCTGTCTGGGCTTTCCATGCCTTTTTACACCTTGCTTTCTGCACGTGTTCAATGCTTTTTCCCTGCGTCATTTCCTTTTATTACATATAGCTTCGTTTGTAAACTAATTAGATTTGTTTTCTTTGCATATATGGATTTCTTTGGTGGCTGTCAACATCCAGGGAAAGTCAACGGCACCTATTAGAAATATGTTTTCTGAGAAAAATGGTGACGTGTTTAATACTTATTTTAACGCTGTAGCTGAAAATATACTATTAGACCACCTTTATCACTACAAAATATATATATATATATATACCTTGCAATAATACTGCTTCTACTTCTACTCATAATAATAATAATAATAATAATAATAATAATAATAACAACACAGACACAGGTTGTTTCTCCGGAACGCCGTTTATTTTAAGGTCGTTCTCTTAATGTGCTTTGCGCCTTTGACGCCTTGAGAACTGTATTAGAAAATGAACACAGTACAAACGTATAAGAAATTATACAGACACGATTATTCAATACATTAAACAAGCAAAGCAAATACCTCATTGGTCGCTTGTTATGAAAAGAGGGTCCTTGGATTAATAAAGTCTTCTTCACTGTCCCTTTGACTTATGACAGCAATAACTTTAATCTTCCTTAACGCATGTAACTTTCCCCAGCTTTGACATGCGTCTGTCCATCGTCAGTCTATCCGGCGACTCATAAACACGTCACTCACATTGCTCGTTATTTCTTTAAAGTGACACGTTCCCATATTAAATGTTTTAAAGTACAACATATAAAATTATAACACATTTAAACCTTTTAACACATTTACATTTGGAAATACACTTCTGCTGAATTAATACAAAATATTGACTTTAAATCACAAAAAATGAATTTTTAATGTAAAATATGTAAAATAAAAGAGCAATTATGCAAAATGCTTGATAACAGCACTTACAACAATAATAATAATATTAATAATGCAGCCAATTATCTGTTTTACACTTAATTTCAATAGTTATAAATGATTACAGCTCAGATCAATGTTTTATGTTTAATAGTTTAGTTTTGTGGCCATTAGCCATGTAATAATCAGCATAATGTAAATCCAGCTGTTTGTTATCACAGAATAAACCCTTAAATCATATACAACAGTGGCTGATAAACTCATCTGGCTTTATGATTTATCATTTTTACTTAGTAAAATAATAAAAAGTAATGATTAAAATGTGATATGGTTAAGTGAAAAGCAAGTCTTGACTTCATCTCAAAGTTATGACTTAAACATTTCTACGTGGCAGAAGTCGGCGTCAGTTGTATATTTAACTTAACGTGCTTAAAAGGATGAGGATCAAACAGAGCTGGATTAATTATAACAAAGGCCTCTTTAAGGTCAGCTTTTCTCTGTGTTCTGCGTCCATTCATGCTTTTGCTGGATAAATCATCAGTGTTTACATGTGGATGATAAAGTATAGCCTGATAAACTCCATCAGGATGTATTTGTTTTACAGAAATACTTCCTTCTCGTAACGCACAATCACTGGAGGATATTTATTTTGCACAGGTCATATGTTATATATGTGTTTCAGTCAGATATATACATGATGGCAAACTAACACACACCACTGCAAGAACATCTGAATATCTAAGTATGACTGTTAGACTATACTGTTATATATGACTGTTATAAGTTTATTTCAACAAATATAAAAAAAACAATAAATAAAAACAAATATTTATAAAAAATATTCATAAAAATATTTATTTATTTTATTAAAAAATATATATTTAAAAAATATTTATGAAAATACATTTAAAAATAAAAAATAAATAAATTATATTTATTTTATTAAAAAAAATAATTATTTAAAAAATATTTATGAAAATACATTTAAAAATAAAAAATAAAAAAATTATATTTATTTTATTAAAAAAAAATAATTATTTAAAAAATATTTATGAAAATACATAAAAAAATAATTAAAATATATTTATTTTATTAAAAAAATTAATTATTTAAAATATTTATGAAAATACATAAAAAATAATTAAAATATTTTTATTTTATTTAAAAAATTAATTATTTAAAATATTTATGAAAATACATTTAAAAATAAAAAATAATATATATTTATTTTATTAAAAAATAAATTATTTAAAATATGAAAATACATTTAAAAATAAAAAATAATTAAAATATATTTATTTTATTAAAAAATAAATTATTTAAAAAATATTGATGAAAATACATTTAAAAATAACAAATTATTAAAATATATTTATAAAACAATAAATAAAAATAAATATTTATATATTTATATATTTTTATTAAAAATACATTTAAAAATAAATATTCATTCATTCATTCATTCATTCATTTTGGCTTAGTCCCTTTTATTAATCAGGGCTGCCACAGCAGAATGAACCACTTAAATATGTATAACAATATTTAGAAAAAATATTAATTTATTTTGTTAAAAAATATTTTTTCTAATATTTATAAAAATACAGAAAAGAAATTATTTTAAAATATTTATAAAACACAATAAATATAAATAAATTTATAAAACTATAAAAATACATTTAAAAATCCATATTGATAAAAATATTTATTTATTTTATTAAAAATAAATATAAAATTGTATAAAAATTAAAAAATAATGAAAAAACTATTTAAAAAAATGTATAAAACAGTGAATAAAAACAAATAAAAACAAATATTTATAAAAGAATTTATAAAAATGTGCATTTATTATATTAAAAAAAATAATATTTATACAAATATTTATAAAAAGAATACAAAAATAAAGCACCCGTTGCCAAATTTTGCTTTTAGGCCCTGCATAAATACATACATGCATATGAACATGCATGCATACATGCATACAATCATACATTCATACATAAAGTATAAAAATTAAATAAGCTCTGAATTTAATATACCACGGTCAAAAAGTTTGGTTTCAGTAAGATTTAGTTATTTTTTTTTACAATGTATGTGTTTATACATCAATGCATTAAACTAATCTGAAGTGACGGTTAAGACATTTATGATGTTACAAAATATTTGTATTTAAAAGCAATTAAACTTCATTATCATTATAATATTATAATAATTTATAATATTATAATTTTTCTGAAAAAAAAGAAGAAGCTGTAAATGGTTAATTTTGTGTCATTTATCTTTTCAGTAATCCTGGGAGCTCTGGTTTTCAGTTATTTTTAATAATAATAACATTTAGTCCATTTTAAGGCATTTTATTCCTGCATTATCTGGTAAAATAATCCAGGTTTTGAATTACAAAAATTAAAAAAACAAAAATACAAAAATGTAAATCTTTCTGAAAAAGAAGAAGAAGAATATAAATGGTTATTTTGGTGTCATTTATTTTTCAGAAATCCTGGGTGCTCTTCTGTCCATCTTCACCATCTGGCTGGTGACCGGAGTGCTGGTGTATCTGGCTGTGGAGAGAATCATCAATGATAACTTCACTATTGAGGGCACAGTCATGCTCATCACCTCCGGCTGTGCAGTTCTGGCCAACATCATGTGAGACAAAACCCTCCCTGAGCACTATTTGTGGCCCTGTAATGTATAATAACTCACTGTTTTAGGCGTTTTGGCCTTTCAGTGAAGTCAAATGCATCGCTGTGAAAGTGGTTCTCAGCTGGTTTGGCCGTGGGACACACATTTTTCGATGCATTAAATTTTATTACCATAATTATTTTGTTAAATAAAAAATAAATAAAAACAATATATTAAAAAACAAGCACATTTAATTCCCAAATAAAGTCGTAATAATTATTTAACCGAAAACAAACAGATTTCATTTAAAGATCACCAGGGCAGTTTTTTCTTCTTACTAACCTGCGCAGATGAATTGTTCACCACAAAACTAGCAATGCGAGCTAACAAAATCACTATAGTTAGTTTTGACTTCATTTGTACTGTAAATGTGCTGTGTCTCTGTGCAGAATGGCTCTGACTCTGCATCAGTCCGGTCATGGACACAGTCACGGTGGTCTGAGCGCTGGACACGGACACAGCCATGATCACGGGAAAGAAAACGGACACAGCCATTCAGACGGCAGCCATCATGATGTGGAGGAGCAAAGACCTGGAAAAACTCAAGCCAATGCCAGCGTCCGGGCGGCGTTCGTGCATGTGATTGGAGATCTGCTGCAGAGCATCAGTGTGCTCGTCAGCGCGCTCATCATCTTTTTTAAGGTAATTAACCCTTGTGTTCAGGGTGGGATTTACAGTGGGGTTTGGGGAGGACTGACCACCTAATTATAGTTGATGTATTGGTCTGCTGTGGTAAAGAAGGAGCTGAGCCGAAAGGCAAAGGTCTCGATTTACTGGTCAATCTACGTTCCTACTCTCACCTATGGTCATGAGCTTTGGGTCTGACTGAAAGAACAAGATCTTGGATACAAGCAGCCCAAATGAGTTTACTTCACAGGGTGGCAGGGTGCACCCTTAAAGGGCCACAAAACACCAAAACACATTTTTTGAGCTGTTGACAGTCATATATGTGTCCCTCGCTGCTATAAACACTATGAGAACACATATAATTGACTAAAGAGTGAAAATTGGTTGTTTTTGTGTTATTTCGAGTAAATTCGTTCTTCCGGTTTGAAACTAATTTTTAAAGCTGCGTCACGCCGATGAGATCCATGTGTGTATTCCAGCGTGGAGAGTGGACGTCTGTACCAAGAACATTCTGATGTCTCTGAGTGTACGGCATTAATTCATGAGAAAGACTTGGTTCAAACTAACCAGAGCGCTCTATTGTGTACGTGGCACAATTTCATTAATATTCATGATCGCTTCGAAGATTGTACCTGTTATGCTGCGTTCACAGCAGACACGTCAAGCGCGAGTGATTTACATGCTAAGTCAATGCAAAGGCGCGAATAGGCATCCTGCGGCACGATATGCGTGAATTGCGCCGCGCGTTTGACGCGCTTAATGCGCAATTCGTGCGAATCGCTTCAGTTTGAAAATGAAATGAAAATGAGCTTCAGCAGACGTTCGCGTCACGTTAACCAATCAGGAGCTTGCTCTTGTGGGGGTGTGATTATGACGTAGCGCCTGTTGTTGGTGTCTCGGGGGAAAATCCTTCTGCCGACAACAGTTCATCAAACTGGGCTTGGCTCAGTCAGAAGCACCGCTGAAAGCTTCCATCATCCAGGTTCAGTTTCTGGAGGAGTTTATGAGCTCACAGAGCTGGGTGCACCTCTGAAATAATCTAGTGGACTCAGATACAGCTCCAAACGAATCGTCGCTGTTTATCAGCCTTCATAAAGCACATAAACACAGTTATTCTCTCTATAAAACTCCTGTTAGCCATTTAGCAATAAAGCTAAAGTCACCAAGCCATAGACAGAAGCCCTGCCCATCACGCCAATCCGAAAATAAAGAGAAAATGCCGTTAAAGTCAATAAATTAATAATTTGGCAAATAATTTGATTACTGATGTCCATGTAAACACAGTCTGTGTGAAAATGAGCGCGTGCACAAATGGAAACTCCCATTTTTCTGCAAAACCTTCCCTCTTTCCCCTTCCCCGACACTCCCACCTAAACAGAGCAGGACACGCCCACTTTCCTGAGCTTTTCCAAACTAGAGGTGTGAAAACACCACGCTGAGACTGGGGGGTTTCGTGGCCCTTTAAGGAGAGGGTGAGGAGCTCTGACACCCAGGAGGAGCTCGGAGTAGAGCCGCTGCTCCTCCACATCGAGAGAAGTCAGCTGAGGTGGCATCTGTTTCGGGTGCCTTCTGGACGCCTACCTAGGGAGGTGTTCCAGGCATGTCTAACCGGGAGGAGACCTCGGGGAAGACCCAGGACACGCTGGAGGGACTATGTTTCTCGGCTGGCCTGGGAACGTCTTGGGGTCCCCCCGGAGGAGCTGGAGGAAGTGTCTAGGGAGAGGAAAGTCTGGAGTTCTCTCCTGTGACCCGGCCCCGGAGAAGCGGTAGAAAATAAATGAATGAATGAATGAATGAACGAATGACCCCCTAATTAATGCTTGATCCCCCTTGAAGGACATCAAAACAACAAGTATAGGGGGTCAGTCCTCTAAATAGTGAGAAATAGTTCTGTAGGCTCTGTTCTATATCTTAAATTATAATATCATTAATTAAAATGATGTTCTCCCCTCATTGCACTGGCCTTCTGTAAAATACAGAATTGATTTTAAAATCCTTCCTTTTACTTCTAAAGCTTTGCATAATTCTGCCCCGGTCTGTGTCAGCAAACTTATTAGGCCATATACTGTACAGCCTGTAGACCGTTAAGATCCCATGACCGGTTTCTTTTGTCTGTCCCTCGGTCGCGCTGCAAACCAAAAGGTGATCAAGCTTTCTGTTGCGGCCCCAAGTCTCCCTCTGAACATCAGGATTTCTCCTTTATTGGATGCTTTTAAATCTAACTTAAAGACTTATTTTTATTCCCTTGCCTTGACACATGCTTGTTGTTTTCTTATCTGCATTTTAGTATTACTTGTATTCATATATAATTCCTTTTCTTATATTTTTAGATACCAGTTTTTATTTTATTTACATTTTTTTCTTTATTATTATTATTTTATTTTTATTTTACTGTAAAGCACTTTGGATCAACCTCGGTTGTGTAAAATTGTGCTCTAGAAATAAAAATTGACTTGACTTGACTTGACTAGATAATATAAACACATTTGTGTAATGACCCCTATAATAAAACACCCCTATAATAGTTCAAACCATTGTGAATACATAATAATGATAATTATTAATCATCATCATAATAATAACATCAATTCATTATAGATTGCCAAAAGATTCAAAGTAATCCCTTGATTTTTTTTATTTTTTAATTTTTTTGTGTGTTGACGCATATAGTAATAATTTAGATAAAGTGTAACAGGACAATGCTAACAAACTTATCTTTTGTGTTTACAGCCTGAATATAAAATTGCAGATCCGATTTGCACCTTCCTGTTTTCCTTGTTCGTCCTGGGAACCACGTTCACCATCATGAGGGACATTGTTATCGTCTTGATGGAAGGTAAAAGGTTTTATTTGTTGACTTTGCTTAATCATGTTTACTTTCATGCAGCACGACACCTCAGATCAAGGGTTTTTTTTTTGTCTAATATTTTGGTTTTTAATTTTAATTGTATTTGTTTAGTTAACAGAGACTTTGTACATTAATAAAACATTTCTACAAATGTGCCAGAATTATCTAAAGGCTCTGTGATCCCGGGACAGAAAGTCAGTCTAAAGAAAATGTAATTAAAGTACATGTTAAAACAACTGATAACACTTTATTTTGATGGTCCATTTGAGTATTAGTAGACTGTCTGCTTAAGATCTGTTGATACTGACATTCAGCAGACATTTAACTGACTTTAAGAAACATTGCAAGTACATGTCAACTTACACTAACCCCAACCTAACAGTCTACTTATAATCTAATGAGAATTAGTTGCAATGTAACTTAAATTCAACAAACAGACCATCAAAATAAAGTGTGACCAAACAACTTTCAATATCACAATCCATAAAACATCGGATTTTCCTTTCAGTTTAGTCTCTATTTCAGAAGTTGCCACAGTGGAATGAACCACCAACTATTCTGGCATATGTTTTATGCAGCGGATGCCCTTCCAACTGTAACCCAGTACTGTGAAACACCCATACACTCTCACTCTCACAAACACACTCATTCAAAACGGCCAATTTAGTTAATTAGATTAGATTAGATAAGATTCAACTTTATTGTAACTACACATGTACAAGTACAAGGCGACGAAATGCAGTTTAGGTCTAACCAGAAGTGCAATAGCAGCAAGTGCAGATACAGGTATAAATTATACAGTGCAGTTATAGAGAAACTTTGGTGATATTTACATATGGATGTATTATGAACATTATATACAGGTTACATTAGTTATGAGCAGAGATTTACAGTAGATGATTATACGTACAGGTTGCTAATAATAAGAAGTGTGCAGATAGATAAACATAATTACAAATGTACATGTACAGTGGGTGTGTACAGTTCAAATAAGTGAATCAGTGCAATGAATGTGTGTGATTTTTAAAATGTGCAAATGTTCAATAGTGCAGTGATTGTGAGGAGTATAAGTTATGAGAAGAGTGGGGGGTGTCAGTGGGGGGCAGAGTTCAAAAGGGAGACAGCTCTGGGGAAAAAGCTGTTCCTCAGTCTGCTGGTTTTTGTCCGAGAGAGCCTGAAGCACCGGCAGGAGAGAAAACAGTCTGTGAGCAGGGTGAGAGGAGTCCTTAAGAATACTGCGTGCTCTGCGCAGACAGTGTTTTTTCTGAATGTCCTCTATAGCAGGAAGTGGAGTCCCTGTGATGCGTTGGGCAGTTTTCACCACCCGCTGCAGGGCCTTACGCTCAGCAACAGAGCAGCTTCCATACCAGACTGTGACGCAGTTGGTCAGGATGCTCTCTATTGTGCAGCGGTAGAACTTCAGCAGGACGGCTGATGACAGCTGGTTCTTCTTAAGTTGCCTTAAGAAAAATAGGCGCTGGTGAGCCTTCTTGATCAGACTGGAGGTGTTGGTGGTCCAGGAGAGGTCCCTTGAGATGTGGGTCCCCAGGAACTTGAGGGATGAGACGGGCTCAACGGCCATCTCATTGATGTGGATGGGATCATGTGAGCCTGTTCGTCCCTTTCTGAAGTCCACAATGAGCTCCTTGGTCTTGGTGGTGTTAAGGAGCAGGTTATTGTTGGTGCACCAAGTGGCTAGATGCTGTATCAATCAAAATCAGGAATTCCCGAGAGCTATGTAATAAATTAACTATAATGATAGAGTAATGAACGTGTTTACATTGAAATAACGTTAATCTAGAATTAATGTCTATACATCTTCTGAAAGGTTGATTTATTTTTGTTCATGTGGTTCTGAATTTCTCCTCAGTAAAGCACATGTTTTGGATGATGTGGATGATAATTGTGCACTAGTAACCCTCAGTGTTTCTCCTGCACAGGTACACCAGCTGGAGTGAACTATAATGAAGTGCGTCAGCTGCTGCTGGGAGTAAAGGGTGTTAAAGCCGTGCACAACCTGCACATCTGGGCCTTGACCATGAACCAGGCTGTGCTTTCTGCTCATGTGGCCACCGGTAATGCTTTTAATCCCAATCATTTAGTACTATACAGCAGTGTTTCTCAACCACGTTCCTAAAGGACCACCAGCACTGCATGTTTTGGATGTCTCACCCATTGCAGGTCTTTCTGTCTCTGCTAATGATCTGAATCAGGTGTGCTTGGTTAAGGAGACATGGAGAATGTGCAGAGCTGGTGGTCCTCGAGGAACATGGTTGAGAAACACTTCTATGCAGCCTACAGCTAAAAAATATGTCAGAAACATTCACCAGAGCCATGACCTAGTATCAATCGGTTTATTTTTTATTGAATGTATTATTTATTATCATCATTCCTTTGAGTGCTATAGCATATTTCAAGTTACATTAAATGCTTTAACACATTTTTAATTGTTTTTTTAATCATTTTAATTAGCAGTTTATATTTATTTCTTATATTTCGTTTAGCTGTGAAATAACTCATTCAGTGCAGTGATATGGAGCTGCTTAAAACATGCCGGAACTACTTTTAAGCTATGCCTTTATCTGACAATAACGCCTTTCCTCCATATTCCCAAATATAAGTAAAGCAGTCTTTTTCATTGCATAAATCTCCGTGATGATATCTATCAAGTTATTTCATTGCGATATCAGCCAAAGTACAGCAGTTTGCTTTCTAAAGGACAAAAAATAGTCCTTTTGTGAAATGTTAATCCTTTTTTAAAAGTGCTTTTTTTTAATATATATATTTTTTTTATTTATTTATTTTATTTATTTATTTATTTATTTATGTGTGTATATGTGTATATATATATATATATATATATATATATACATATATATACATACATACATACATAATTTATATTATTTATATATATATATATTTTAATAACTCATTTTAATTATTAATTAAAAATATATTTTTTTTGGTCGTGATGACAGCATATAATATTTCAACAATTCTAACAATCTTTTCATTTCTGACTCTTCAGATGAAACTGTGGATCCACAGGAGGTGCTTAGAGAAATGACCCAGGTTTGCTTCACCAAATACAGTTTCCATTCAGTCACCATTCAGCTGGAGCCACAGGCCGATCAGAGACCCGACTGCAGCCTCTGTCAAGACCCCGCCAAGTGAAACACACACACACAAGCACACTAAAGAGGGATAGTTCACCTAAAAATGAATATTTATTCACATTTACTCTCCCTAATGTGGGTCCAACCCAAAAGGAGATACTTTGAAAAATGTTGGAAACCGGTAGCCATTAAATTCCATAGTAGGAAAAAAAATACTTTTAAAAAATGCTATTGCCCCTGTGACCCGTAGTAAGTAGCACGTTCACCTCACACCAAGAAGGTCGCTGGTTCGAGCCTCGGCTGGGTCAGTTGGCATTTCTGTGTGGAGTTTGCATGTTCTCCCAGTGGTTGCGTGGGTTTTCTCCGGGTGCTCCGGTTTCCCCCGCAAGTCCAAACACATGCGGTACAGGTGAATTGGGTAAGCTAAATTGTCCATAGTGAATGAGTGTGTATGGGTGTTTCCCAGAAACGGGTTGTGGCTGGAAGGGCATCCACTGCGTAGAACAAATGCTGGATAAGTTGGTGGTTCATTCCGCTGTGGCGAGCCCGGATTAATGAAAGGGACTGAGCCGAAAAGAAAATGAATGAATGAATGAATGAACGAATAATAAGGATTAATCCTCCACATTTTTGTACTGTGCAGAGCTGTATTTGCTTTTATTACTGTATTTTATTACAAGTCATTATGGTGGTACTTGAAGAGACAATTTTTTCTGAGGTGGTACTTGGTAAATAAAGTTTGAGAACCACTGTTTCACAGTGTTAGGATGGAAACGTGCTGCAAACTCCATTAATGCAAAGTCCCTAACACACGCTTATGTCTGATCATCATCTGGCAAAAACTACATCACATCTCGCAAATCGATGAAGCGCAGAGTTTATTCACGAAATGTGCTTCTATCGTATGTTATGCACATTTTTACTTGTCAAATAAAAAGTTTATCCCTTTCAGTTTGTGCTTATTTTCTAAATAGATGCACATCTTGATGTTTCCATTAAGCATTCATATGCAATATTTCACAATGCACTAAAATAGGTGGATGTAAACAACAGTAGGTAGATGAAAACATATCTAATGGCTACCAGTTTCCGGATATTCGTCTAAATATATTTTCTGTTCATTAGAATGTTAAGTGATGGGTCAATAAATGATGACAGGTTTTTCATTTTTGGGTGAACTGCCCCTTTAAAGAAGAGCCCAAAGGGACAACAGAGCCACAAAACAGAGCATTTCAAGAGGATTATTATCGTGTTGGTCATGTTTTATAACTAGTTATTTTAGGATGAGGATTTCTTGGACTTTGTGTTATTTTTGGGTGTTTTTGTCACATTATTTAGTTTTTTGTTGCATTATTATCTCGAGTTATAAGTAGTATACAATGTAAAATATTTTCATCCGTATATCTGCTATGATTATGACAAAGCTGCTTGTTTTTAATCTCTTTGCATGAAGACTTGCTGTTCAGGGGTATAAATGATTCAGATGTATTAATGATGATATGAAATGAACTATTTATAAGGATATATTGATTTAAAGTTTGATTTGTTCATATTTTTTTTTTAACTGAGAGTTTAATCGGGATCAAACTTCATACATATGTGTTGTTTCATGTGTGTTTTGATCACATGACCTCTTCACTGAGGGTGATGCATCATTATATATAAGATATACCCACATAGCAAATGGACTTGGCCCAAATGTGGCCTCATCATGGCACTGCTGGTGTGTTGCCGGCACTGGCATGCATAATGTCAGCCGAATGTGGGCCATGCATGGCAATGATGGCACTGCATGCATGACGGCAATCTACATTTGGGCCAGTTGTGGATGGGAGGCGTGTGGCCCAGATCAGTGTAGCGATTGTTCACGTTGTTTAGGTAACATTAGGCTGGGTTATGGCCAGGGCCAGACGGAATCTGCGGACATTTTTTGCTATTTCTGCGGAGTATTTTGCTAAAAATCTGCGGATTTATGCGGAATGGTTTTGGGAGTATCATAACTAAAACCTTAATATATGAAATTAAAAGTAATACCTTTTTAACTTTAATGTTTACAATGCAAATCCAATTAGATCCACTTTATTTGGTAAACAAAGCAAGTCCTTTATATAAAATCTTAACTAAAAGACAGAAAATTGTACTTTACAAACTGTATTGTAAATAAATCATATACATATTTTCATATTAGTCAAAAATATTACTAAAATTAATTTGAAAACCGAATAAATATGCATTTACACACATTTACACCAGTAAATAAACAGAATCAATGATGGGCTAAAAATCTGCGGAAATCTTACTGAGTTATGGCTCAGTTTTTGGGGTTTCTGGTTTAAGTACAAAACTTATAGCTGAGAATCAGTTCCAGTAATAAACCAGTTAAGGGTGATAAATTGGCTGAGATTCAGGCCGGTTATGGCCCATGTGTGGCGCTTGTCTTTAATTCAGTTATGGGCCACTTCAGGACCGTCATTCTTTGCGGTACTTGGGCTAAGGGGAAAGTTATTGTGTGGCCCGGAGCTGGGTCAGAAAACATTTGCTATGTGGGTAAGCATATGCAGAGTATTGTATTCAGCATTTCTGCGATGATTATGACCAAGCAGCTTGTTTTTAATCTCTTTTTATTTGCAGAATCATTGTTGGGGTGTAAAAATAACATTTAATTGGGACCGTCGATAACAATAAACAACCTTTATTTATGCTATGATTAAAGTGAATTATGAAAATGAACGAAGAGTGTCAGTTCATGACTTTACATGCTGCATCAGATTTGTTTTTACACATTCTTGACCTATCACGAGTTTCGGTTGAGCTTTTTAAATATTATTCATTTATTAATTCATTTTCTTTTCGGCTTAGTCCCTTTATTAATCTGGGGTCGCCACAGCGGAATGAACCGCCAACTTATCCAGCATATGTTTTACGCAGCGGATGCCTTTCCAGCTGCAACCCATCACTGGGGAACATCCATGCATTCTCATACACACACATACACTACGGACAATTTAGCCTACCCAATTCCCCTGTACTGCATGTCTTTGGACTGTGGGGGAAACCGGAGCACCCGGCGGAAACACCCCATGCAAACTCCACAAAGAAATGCCAACTGACCCAGCTGGAAGCCAGTTCTAAAAAAACAGGGTTAGCTACCTACTGCGCCATCGTGTCGCCTATTAACTATTATGTACAAACAAAAAATTATTATGTACACAAAAATGATGTACAAAAACAAACACAACAATTTTTATGTGCACAAAAATACATCCCAGGCTCATTCTGATGACGTACCCCTGTATACATTTCTGGAGAGTGACAAATACGTCTCAGGAGCTACGTGTTTTTTTTTGCATGTTTTGTTTTCGCCAATCCACCAGAGGCCGCTGTGTATGCTCTTTAGATCTCAAATTTCCCTCGAGAGTGCCATTTGCGCCTGCTCTTCTCACTTAAATCCACCAGAGGCCACCCACCCCCTTCCCTAAGCCCAACTTGCAGTGTTTTCAAAAGCTATCCAGAAATAGAAAAGCTCTCGCGGTTGCCTGATTTTTACCACGTTTTCAGATCTTACCAACTTCTCACCCTGTTATTTACTTTTTATTTTATTTTTTGTTATCGTTTTACCTGCTTTCTGGAACCCTTCTTTACCGTACTCGAACCCCGTCGTCACGGTCGACTCCTCTCTGCATCTCATATCCTCCGACTTATGCTGCGAGCCACTGGACAAACTGGTACCATGGAGGTAAGCGGTCAGCTGGTAGCTCAAAGAATTGGCGTCATACCGGCCTGTAGCGTTCGTTTTAAAGTGGAAATGCAGCCATACATACCTTCTGGCTACATAATTCGTGATCTCCAAAAATGTATATAGGACTATATTTTCAGAATGAGCCTGTTTTGAAAATAAAATGTACAAACACAATTATTATTGGCCTATGTAATATTTAAATGAACATCAATAATAATTGAAAATAATTAATAATTTGAAAGACGTGAAGGTGTTTAATTCGTTTATTTTCGTTCAGCTTAGTGTCTGATTTACCAGGGGTCGCCACAGTGGAATGAACCACCGACTATTCCAGCATATGTTTTACATTGTGGATGCCCTAGGAAACACCCATACACACTCATTCACACACACACTTTAGTTCACGTATAGCGCATGTGTTTGGACTGTGGGGGAAACCGGAGCACCCGGAGGAAACCCACACCAACACGGGGAGAACATGCAAACCCTACACAGAAACGCCAACTGACCCAGCCGAGGCTCAAACTAGCGACCTTCTTGCTGTGACACCACAGTGATATATTAATATATTCATTAAATTTCCCTTGTTCGATCCATAAAAATCTACTTTCTGAGATGCATTAATCCCGGTTGGAGGTACTTCATTGATATGGAATAATTCTGAATAGCACATTATTTGTTGTATAATTTGACATCTTGTGATTGATGTTTATTTTTCTTCATCAGTAAATCTCCCTTCTGTGATGCTGTAATGCTGTTTTCTTTGAATCCAATGGATAACATCAGTCAACAGAACATTCATCCTATTGTTGATCAGAGACTTTATTCCTCTACCTGCATTCTTACGTCATTTATTTGATCACTGATCTATAAATCTGTCACTATTACTTAAGAACTTAACCTTGATTTCTGCACAAACACAAAGGTCAAAAAATACTCTTATAATAGCCGACTTTACCCTTGACTTGTCCTAAGTTTAAATTGTTTATCACAAAGTGAAGTTTATTCATAAACAAATTTCGAGAGGATCACGTGCTTATGATTGTTCTCAGCTGTTACAGCTTCAGCTAATGACCGATTATCCAATCGTACGATTCCTAACTCCCTATAAATAACCAAAGTTTTTTTATCTCAACATCTTCGTCTTGAAGAACCCCCCCCACCCATCCACTTCTACTTTCCCTCCTTTCAGATGGGCGACACGGCGGCCCAGTGACCAGCACTGTGGCCTCACAGCAAGAATGCCTCTGGTTAAGTCCCTACTAAATCAGGTGGCATTTCTATGCAGAGTTTCGCTTGTTCTCCCCGTGCTCGCGTGGGTTTTCCCCGGGCTCTCCAGTTTCCTCCCACGGTCCGAATAACAAGCACTAAGTTACTTGAAAGCACAATTGATATCATAGTCAAGCTCTTAACGAATACACCTCACCTCAGTCCTGCCACTAGCTGGAAATAAGCCGAGGGGGAGTTCATCGAGATCTACCTGAGCTCAAACTCCCCTCTCGCCCTGCAAACGGGAGGAAGCCCCGGGCTCGAGGATCTTATGAGCTCAGGGCTCTCTCCCGGGACAGCATGCCAAACAAGCTTTATAATCAATCATCAGCTAAGTGTGAACTCTTGAAATATATATTTCAAAGAATGTTTAAACCTGTAAGCATTGACTTCCATAGCAGGATGGTTGCTATCAATGGTTACAGAATTTCAACATTCTTCAAAACATCTTCTTTGGTGCCATAAATAACTCAATCTGGTTTTAAACAAGTGAGTAAATCATCACAGAGTTTTCATTTTTTGGTGTACTGTCCCTTCAAATGTTACGATTTTTTTTCCGACCACATTTCTTCCTCAAACATGATCAAAATTCCCCACAATCCTTACCATTTTTAATAATATATCGACCAGTTCTTAAGTCAGTTTTTCTTTGCTTGATGATTGCTAATAGTTTGACTCTTGTGAATTAGATGAACATTGTTGACGTGAGCACAGGATTTGTTTTCTGACATGCTTGTTAAAGTCTGCTTGAGCTGGAAGTTGCAGAGACTTTATTTCTGTATGTTGATGTTTTTTCAACTGAAGCTGAATATAAAGTAAGAGGCAGAGCTTTTGCTTTCTATCATTGCCTCCTCATAGCCAACACGCTCATTGGGAAAATGTGCCCAGGGCTACGTTTCTGAGAATCAGAAAATGTGCCTGTCGGGTACATATGACTGCATATTATGTCTAAAACGAATGCTGATTGCTTGCCTCCGTATTCATGGCTTTTCCAGCAGGACTGCTTTACGCTGTAGCTCAATGGGGAAAGCAAAATAAACTGGTTTTTGCTTTGAAGTAAAATTCTTTCACTTACCCCATTGGCAGATTATTTTACTTCTTTTAAGGAAAAACTCACTCAGCAAAAAAATCAGTGTACATTTAACTCTATTTGAGTTTCTTACATATGACTCCCTCCATTTTGGAATTAAAATAACACTTGCTAAAGTGTGAGATTTGTACATTACTCACTGTAATGTGGAGGCTGAGGGAAGTTAGGATCCATGTGCAAGGTTTATTTTAAGGATGAGGCAAAGACATAATCGATTAACAGGCAAATAGTTGGCAACAGAAAAGCAGTCCAATCCAAGCGACATACAATGGCGTGAATCCAGAAGACGTGGTAAGAGAGCAGGCAGAAGTTCAATAACACAGTGAGCAGTCCAAAACAAGCAAACAAAGCAGAGTCCAAAATCCAAAGAAGCAGTGGTCAAAAGGCAGGCAAAGATCATAACAACAAGGCAAATACAATGGTAAGGATACGCTTGGTAAGGCAGTGGAACTGGCAATACTTCGCCCCGAAGCATGGCCTGAGCTCTTCCTTAAATATTTAACAAACAGGAAGTGAGTGCAGAGGGAGCGGAGCTGAGACAGTGGTCGGGCGAGGGCTCCCTCTGCTGGCGTGGCGTTACACTCACAGAGTTCATTTCAACACGGCAAGAGTTTATCCTTTTTTCCTATATTATCAATTGGTTTGTGACAGATAACAGTGATCAAATATGTTGAAAATAGTTTTAATTTATTAAATGTTCATTATTATTTTTTTCGGATTTCAATACATTCAACTCTTTGCATTTTAAAATAGACATGTTTCAAATAAGTAAAACATACTGGTTTGATCACTGTTTGTCCGAAAGAACTGGTTCAAGTAAGAAAAACTGGACCTGCCATCACTAGTGGGAAATACACTGCATATTGGGTTAAAAGTTTAACACTGAAAAAAAAGGCTCGTAAATATACGCTCTTTAACAGTGTACTCTGGTTTTAACACTGAACAACACCAAAAAATAATAATAATAATAATAAATCACACTGTATATTTAACACTGGGATTTGTGCTGCATTATTTCTGAAAAACAAAACAACTTTACTTGTCTATAAAATAAACGTTGATTTCAGAGTTTTTAGATATTTGGACCAGAAACAAGACATAAGCTGCGTCCCAAATGGCACACTATGCGCTTATGCACTATGTATTTATGCACTTACACACTCAACAGCACAGTATATGTATGTAGTGTCGTCCCAAATGGAGCACTAATGGGTTTTTTTACTAAGTGGAAGTTCAAACCGTTTCCCTGATGATGTATGACGGTTGCCAAATTAGTGAAATAAATGACCAAAGTACCAAATAATACCTGGCATGGGTATAACCGCATTCACCATCGGGAGGCGCTATAATCACTCTCATAGGAGAATACTGCTTTCACAGTCCAAAATAAATAAAGTTATCCAACATGAGAGCCTCTTCTGCTACATGAGCCAAGCTGCGGTCGTTGAGTGCGTGAAGTGTCCATCATTAAACACTTCATATTACCGGCGGAATGAGTGCATCATCCGGGTAACTAAAGTGCACTTATTATTTTTAGAGTTTTCAGTGTGAACGCACTACTTACACCATTTATACTACAAAATGGTGTAGAATAGTGCATAAGTATGCGATTTGGGACGCAGCTAAAAACTAAGTAAGAAAATAATTTTTTTTTATCGGTTCAATCACATGTTGGAATGCTCTGACTGGCTTCTTTATGATATAACATTATCAGACAGAACTGGAAGAGCCTGCTTGTCAATAGTTTACTTATGCACTAAATAATGCAAAGATAAAGCCTCGTTTCAAGCAGTATACGGATCACCCTGAGCAGGCTTGCATTTCCACTGCTGACAGTACCCTTACTTAGTGCCCAGCAGGAACTTTGACGTAAAAACAAAAAATGTATTCACGACATGCATCAAACATTTATTCATTCATTTTCCTTCGGCTTAGTCCCTTATTTATCACCGCAAACTATTCCAGCATATATTTTACACAGCAGATGCCCTTCCTGCTGCAATTCAGTACTGGGAAACACCCAAACACACTCATTCACACACACACACACACACACACACACACACTCATACACTACAGACAATTGGCCGACCCAATTCACCTATGCCACATGTGTTTGGATTGTGGGGGAAACCGGAGCACCCGGAGGAAACCCACACCAACACGGGGAGAACATGCAAACTCCACACAGAAACACCAACTGACCCAGCCAGGCTCAAACCAGTGACCTTCTTGCTGTGAAGTGATTGTGCTACCCACTGCGCCACCGTGAGGCCCTATTACTGAATATTTTAGCCTAATATTTGACCTACTTGACTGGACATGATGAAAACAAACATGAATGTTTCTTGATTCTCTGGAAATCCTGCTTCAGTTTGGCCACAAAGACTTTATGGTGCTACAAACATTTTATTTTAATGGTGCAACCCATTAGTACAAGCCAAAACATAATATTAAATTTCATTGAAACAGTGTCAGTCCAGTGTTCAGAGTTTGGGTTCAGTTTAGCTCAGTTCAGTGTGGTTTAATCTTGACTACTGAGAGTCCAAACACTGCAAAGTAGTCCATCGGTGTGCAGCTCTACAAGTCCCGAACCATGCAAGCCAGTGGCGACAGCGGAGGAACAAATTTCACCAATTGATGAAAGTGAAGGGAAAAAAACCTTGAGAGAAACCAGGCTCAGTTGGGCACGACCGTTTCTGCTACGGCTAAATGTCTTGTGCAGAGCTGCAGTCTTGGAGGCTGGAGAACGATGGACGTCCATCATGGAGAAGCTGCAGGTATGAGTAGGTCAACGGCGGGTGATCAGGCTTAAATCAAGCTAAATAATCTGCCAGTGAGGAAACAAAATAATCTCATGTCATAATTTTGCTTGTTTCAAGGAAATACTCACTCAATTTTGGTACATTATTTCCTAAAACAAGACAATATTTTGTGAAAATGCTTCTTCGTTTTAGAATTGTTCGATGTTTAGACTAAAAACAAGACAAAAACTCTGAGTAGGAAAAGCTTTTTTTTCCCAGTTTAGGTCTGTGTGCACTGTTATTATCAGATTGAATGGATCAGATTGAACTGGAAAAGTTTGCTGGCACCTTCTGAGGTCAGCTGTTTATGAGACAGATGCAGGTTTTTTGCAGTGCGCAGAGCATTCCGGTCGTGTGTAACCCTCATGAGAAACTGCATGAGAATGTATATTATGCTACAGAAACTTTGTAATAAACTGCCAGCACATTTTCTGTCATTTTACAGACTTATTTCTCTATACATTATTATTTCTCATTCATTCATTCATTCATTCATTTTCTTTTCGGCTTAGTCCCTTTATTAATCTGCGGTCGCCACAGTGGAATGAATTTGTTTTACACAGCGGATGCCCTTCTTCTGCGGATGCCAGCGACCTTCTTGCTGTGAGGCGACAGCACTACCTATTGCGCCACCGTGTCGATCTATTTCTCATACACTATTTTGTTATTTCAAATGACTAAAATGTCGATAAAAGTCACTTAAATTACCCTGCTGAAAAAACAGCTTAAACCAGACTAAGCTGGTTGGCTGGTTTTAGCTGGTCAACCAGCCTGGATTTAGAGGGGTTTTGGCCATTTCCAGGGTAAAGGCTAGAGCTGATATGCGACCGGCTGGAAGTGCGATATGCACATTAATATATTTTTATGGTACTGTGATGGTTGGGTTTAGGGTTGGGGTGGAGGTAGGGGTTAATAAATATAATTTATTGTATAATTTAATAGATAGCTCCGGTTTCCCCCACAGTCCAAAGACATGCGGTACAGGTGAATTGGGTAAGCTAAATTGTCCATAGTGTATGTGTGTGAATGAGAATGTGTGGATGTGTTTCCCAGAGATGGGTTGTGGCTGGAAGGGCATCCGCTGCGTAAAACAAATGCTGGATAAGTTGGCGGTTCATTCCGCTGTGGCGACCCCAGATTAATAAAGGGACTAAGCCGAAAAGAAAATGAATGAATGAATTTAATAGATAACATACTCTGTACAACTACTGTTTCCATGTTACTGTGACGGTTGGGGTGGGGGGTAGACGATAATAAAATACAACTAATGGGAAATTTGATAAATAATACAAATAATTCTTGTTAACTTCCAGCCGCAAATGTATCCGTTCTAGCAACTACCCATTTCCAGGCAGGTTTCTAGCCATTTCCAGCCTGGTCTCAGCTGGTCAGGCTGGAAAACGAGCAGCTAAAACCAGCATAAACCAGCTTAACCAGCCTGGTTTAAGCTGGACATAGCTGGTTTTGCCTGGTCGTCTCCCAGCCTGACCAGCTGAGACCAGGCTGGAAATGGCCAAAACCCCTCTAAAACCAGGCTGGTCGACCAGCTTAGTCTGATTTAAGCTGTTTTTTTCAGTAGGGTTATCAACATCAAAAGTGGACAGAGCAGATATCGACATCCCATAATGCAATTCACAACAATAAATAAACGGAAAACACACTAAATACGGAACCAGTTCATTAACAGATTTTTCCAGCGTATGCTAGTTTTGGTCAGTTCAGTGGCTTTGTTTACATTCTGCTCTCCAATATGGCCGACCGAGTGAAAACACTACACAGAAAGGTCTCTGTATGGCTTTATGAATGATCAAAGTAAACAGCACAAGATCAAGAGCTCAATCTCTCAGATCTACAGACCCTCATTTAGCTTCGATTACACCCAATCATCATCATCTTTGATATCCAGACGGGAAATATGGATGCATAAACACAGGTCAAGAGCTGAACTGCAGGTAAATCAATGTTACTGATCACAGGGAGGCTCGAGCGCACATCAAATCTTTTCCCTTTGTTTGGTAAAATTACTCAAATTGAACCAGAATGTCTTTGTTTATTGTTCTTTCTTTCTTTTTTTTAAATTGTTATGCAATTGTGTGGGGCGGCACAGTGGCTCAGTAGTTAGCACTGTGGACTTAAAGCAAGAAGGTCGCTGGTTCGAGTCCTGGCTGGGTCAGTTTGTGTTTCTGTGTGGAGTTTGCATGTTCTCCCCGTGTTGGTGTGGGTTTCCCCCACAGGTGAATTGGATAAACTAAATTGATCGTAATGTATAAGTGTGTGTGTGAATGTGAGAGTGTATGCCCGTTGTGTTGCTGCTGTGTAAAACATATGCTGGATAAGTTGCTGGTTAATTCTGCTGTGGCAACCTCTGATAAATAAAGAGACTAAGCCCAAGAAATCTCCAATATAATGCACTGTAAATAATGCTGGATTCAGTTCCTTCATGTTGTCCCAACAAAAATCGATTCATTAACCTAATTGTTTTTACAAATTTAAGTGGATTGAATATAAAACAATTAAGTTGTCCCTATTTATGATATTTCAGCTCATTTTTAAGCAAGTAGTTTGAACAAGCAATAAAATATTGGAGTTTATAAGAAATTGGCAGTATACAAAAAAACCTAAACTTTTCAGTCTTTGTTATTTCCTTTATATTTTAATGTTTTAATGACTGTTTTAGCCTGGAAAAAAATGCATATTCTCTAAACCTTACATGCACTAAACATATATATCATTTTTTTCTGCCTAACTAAAAGTAAGGTTTATGCACGTCAAAACAATATATTTAATACAATTTATGTTGTATTGTTTGAAATATAATATAATATAATATAATATAATATAATATAATATAATATAATATAATATAATATAATATAATATATTCATTCATTCATTCACTTTCTTTTCGGCTTAGTCCCTTTATTAATCCGGGGTCGCCACAGCGGAATGAACCGCCAACTTACCCAGCATTTGTTTCACGCAGCGGATGCCCTTCCAGCTGCAACCCATCTCTGGAAAACATCCATACACACTCACTCACAAACACACACTATGGACAATTTAGCTCACCCGATTCACCTATACCACATGTCTTTGGACTGTGGGGGAAACCGGAGCACCCGGAGGAAACCCACGCAACCACGGGGAGAACATGCAAACTCCACACAGAAATGCCAACTGACCCGGCCGAGGCTCGAACCAGCGACCTTCTTGCTGTGAGGCGATCGTGCTACCCACTAGGCCACCGTGGCGCCCCATAATATAATATAATATTCCTTCATTTTCTTTCAGCTAGTCCCTTTATTTATCAGGGGTCACCACAGTAGAATGAACCGCCAACTATTCCAGCATATGTTTTACACAGCAGATGCCCTTCCAGCTGCAACCGAGCACTGGGAAACATCCATACATGGGGAGAACATGCAAACTTCACACAGAAATGACAACTAGCCCAACTGGTACTCGAACCAGCGACCTTCTTGCTGTGAGGCGACCGTGTCATAACATAACATAACATAACATAACATAACATAACATAACATAACATAACATAACATAACATAACATAACATAACATAACATAACATAACATAACATAACATAATATAATATAATATAATATATGGGCCAGTTGGCATTTCTGTGTGGAGTTTGCATGTTCTCCCCGTGGTTGCGTGGGTTTCCTCCGGGTGCTCCGGTTTCCCCCACAGTCCAAAGACATGCGTTACAGGTGAATCGGGTAAGCTAAATTGTCCATAGTGTATGTGTGTGCATGAGAATGTATGGATGTGTTTCCCAGAGATGGGTTGTGGCTGGAAGGGCATCCGCTGCGTAAAACAAATGCTGGATAAGTTGGCGGTTCATTCCGCTGTGGCGACCCCGGATTAATAAAGGGACTAAGCCGAAAAGAAAATGAATGAATGAATAATATAATAGAATAGAATAGAATAGAATAGAATAGAATAGAATAGAATAGAATTCATCCATTTTTCATTTTCTCTCTGGCCTAGTCTCCTCATTAATTTGGGTTGCAGCTGGAAGGGCATCTGTTGCCTAAAACATATGCTGGATAAGTTGGTGGTTCATTCCGCTGTGGAGACTCCGGATTAATAAAGGGACTAAGCTGAAAGGAAAATGAATGAATATATAATAGAATAGAATAGAAAAGAATATAATAGAAGCATTTCTCGATTTTTATTATTCATTGAAGGGGTGTAAATGCAGTAATGCATGGTAAAAGCCTGGTAACATTTAAAATAAAAAATAAAATAAAATAAAAAAAATACTATAGCAATATTTAGTAATTACTACAATGTTAATTAAACATAATATAAATACTAAATTAATCTGTTGTATTGTGCAATTTAGGCTATAGTTGCTATGGTAATATTAACACATGATCAAATACTGTGGTTTTCTGTAGTTAACCATAGAGTATATTACAATACACCACAGTTTACTGTACTAAAACTATATTATTCTATACTATTTATTACATTTTATCATTCCACAATGGTTAATACTACAATATGGTGTAGAATTAAGTTGTAAATGTTTTAATACAGCATATACACTACACTTTACTATAGTATTTTCCAAAAACCCTATTTTTGCTATAAATTACTACAGTATTTTTAATGTTTGATGCTTTATGGTGGTTTAGAGGATATTAAAGCATAATGATCTTTTAAGAAAGACAGATAGGAAGGAGTTAGCCTGACATAAATCGTAATAATAAATCAAAATAGATCATGTTTGTATATGAGTGAACGGCAGGTGGCGCTGCTTATTCAGCTAAAAGGCCTTTCTCGTGTCCACCTCATTTAGTAACAATATCTGCCACGTAAGCATGTAAGATGCTGTTATTTATATTAGAAATTGACTCAAACCCCAAATTAACTAAATCAAAATGCTTGCTTTCATATATAAACAGTTTTATTTAAGCATTTCTAGCAGGATAGAAGTTCTCGTGAAGTCTCGCGATGGCAGACTGAGGAGATCACAGCGCGGAGGGAATGACGTCTTGTCAACAACCCTAAAACTAACGGCAGAAGGTATTTCAGCGCTATTAATGTCTCTTATGTTGAAGCGAATAACATGTTTTGTGTTTAATTCACACACACAATATGGCTGAGAGCTTTATTTGACATGTTAAAGCCTCAATGTTGTCAGCTCAATGCAAACACTCCATATGATTAGCGTCTTTCATTACAGTACGTGTTTACATGTGCTTTATAGGTTGTAGTTTTGTATTCAAGGCTTCATTACGATGCTTAATGCTACATTTATTTATTATATGTGTATTTTGGGTGTGTGGTTCAGTATTTAAAGCAAGACACTGCAGGTAAACGGGGGAAATAAATGAACTAACATTTATCATGATTTGTTTTGAGTTGTTAGCATGTTTTGTATTGCAGGTTTTCTCAAATGTTTCCCAAATTAAGTCATTTTAGTAATTGATAAGTGCTGATTTGCATTCATTTCATGCTCAAAATGTGAATATTGGATGTTGAAGTCATGTTCCTAATCCTATTTTGATTTGTTGACATGTACAGTAAACAATGCAATGTTGTATTTAATCAAACATATAATGGGTTAATGCAGGGGTGTCCAAACTCAGTCCTGGAGGGCCGGTGTCCTGCAAAGTTTAGTTCCAACCTCAATCAGACACACCTGGACTAGCTAATCAAGCTCTTACTAGGCTTTCTAGAAGCATCCTTACAGGTGACTTGAGGCAAGTTGGAGCTAAAATCTGCAGGACACCGCCCTCCAGGACCGAGTTTGGACACCCCTGTGTTAATATAAACCCTTCAGGATACAGATATAAATAAATCTGAAGTTTGTAAGTGATGCTGAAGTGGAGATTTATGGCTCAGTGCAGGAGAAATAAAATCACAGCCTTTAAAATGATGTATTGTAATTGAAACCTTTAGAAATACATTGATAAAGTGTATAAACGAGAGTGTTTTTGTGGATGATTTATTAAATTAGCCTGAATAATCACTTCATGAATAACCAAAAAAGCCCTTAATCTCAAAACTGACTGGTGTATTGCTGTAAAGCAGGGGTGCCCAAAGTTTTTCTTATGACGGGCCTTAGGTAGGGCCGAAGGTAAATATACCAAACTATTAGCTGCCATGGTAATTTCCCAGTTTATTAATATTGAAAAAAAAAAAAAAACTTTAATCATGTTTTTTTTGTGTGTACATTTTACAACGAACTTCTTACATTAAAGACATAAACAAACACCATTATAACACAATGGTGTTCAATGCTAAATACACAAGTCAACCTGAACCTGCCTTTGCCTTAATTTGCTCATTGAATTGAATAATCCAATATAATATAATATAATATTATATAATATAATATTCATTCATTCATTCATTCATTTTCTTTCTGGCTTATTCCCATTATTAATTCAGGGTCGCCACAGCAGAATGAACCGCCAACTTATCCAGCATTTTTTTACGCAGCGGATGCCCTTCCAGCTGCAACCCATCTCTGGGAAAATAATATAATATAGTATAATGTAATATAGTAAAATATAAAATAATATAATATAATATAATACAGCATAATATAATATAATATAATATAATATAATATAATACAGTATAATATAATATAACATGCAGCATTTCTCAATTTTTGTTATTCATTGAAGTGGTGTAAATGCAGTAATGCATGGTACCATTGAATAATACTATTCTAATAGTATTGAAGTCAATGGCTGTTTCCCCCAGCATTTGTCAGTATTCCTTCGTTTGTGTTTAATAGAAGAAAGAAACTCAAACAAGCTTGGAACAACTGGAATGATGACAGAATTTTCATTTCTGGGTGAACTGTCCCTTTAAATAAGTCAAAATTATGAGCCCTCCTGTATATTTTCCCCCTAATTTCTGTTTAACGGAGAGCAGATTTTCTCAACACATTTCTAAACATAATAGTTTAATAACTCATTCCTAATAACTGATTTGTTTTATCTTGGCCATCATGACAGCACATAATATTAGACTAAATATTCTTCAAGATACTAGTATTCAGCTTGAAGTGACATTTAAAGGCTTCACTAGGGTAATTAGGGTAAAGTTAGGGTAATTAGGCAAGTCATTGTATAACAGTGGTTTGTTCTGTAGACAATCCAACACTAATATTGCTGAAGGGGGCTAATAATATTGACCTTAAAATGGCTTTAAAACACTTAAACCTGCTTTTATTGTAGCCGAAATAAAACAAAAAAGACTTTCTCCAGAAGAAAAAATATTAGAGGAAATACTGTGAGAAATGTCTTGCTTTGTAAACATCATTTAGGAAGTAATTTAAAGAGAAAAAAGGGCTAATAATTCTGATCTCAACTGTATATCTTCAGTCTTCTGTCTCTATAACTAAATCTGTATTGTAACAGACATGAGTCCCAGTGAATAGACGTGGATCTCTGGTGTGTTTCTCGATGACGACTCCTCCGCTGGCGCAGTTCTCCGGCCAGCAGCAGCAGCAGACTCAGACTCAGGCCGCTCGGGATGTAAACACTGCGTCTCTGTGTCGGATCGGCCAGGAGACGGTGCAGGACATCGTCTTGAGGACCATGGAGATCTTTCAGCTGCTTAGAAACATGCAGGTCAGCACGGTTACTATAGTAAACCAAAATGAAAAATAAGACTGAAACTATTGGTTCTATTTCATTTGCGAGTATATAATTTCCACAGTATATATATATATATATATATATATATATATGCATACAGTTGAAATCAGTATTATTAGCCCCCCTGTTTATTTTTTCCCCAATTTCCATTTAACAGAGAAAATATAGTGAATAATATTTTACTAGATATTTTTAGGACACTTCTATACAGCTTGAAGGGACATTCAAAGGCTTAGGTTAGCTTGGCTAACTAGGCAGGTTAGGGCAATAAGGCAAGTTATTGTATAATGATGGTTTGTTCTGTAGACTATTGAAAAAACAAAATAGCTTGAGAGGGCTAATAATATTGACCTTAAAATGATTTTAAAAAAATTAAGAACTGCTTTTATTCTACCCGAAATAAAACAAATAAGACTTTTTCCAGAAGAAAAAATATTATCAGACATACTGTGAATATTTCCTTGCTCTGTTACACATCATTTGGGAAATATTTCAAAAAGAAAAAAAATTAAAGGGGGACTAATAATTCCCCCACTAATATATACACATATATATACCCCCCACTCGTAAGTAATCTAGGCGACCCTTTCTGTTCTCAGCTGCCGAACGGAGTGACGTATCATCCTAACACTCATCAGGATCGGCTGGGGAAGCTGCAGGAGCATTTGCGGACGCTCTCGGTCCTCTTCCGAAAGCTCCGTCTGGTCTATGACAAATGCAACGAGAACTGCGCTGGTCTGGAGCCCATCCCTCCTGAGGTTAGATTCACACTTACTCTGGACTGCAGCAGTGCTAATCAAAAAGACTGAAGTGTCTGCTCTTTTATCATATTGAGTCACTGTCTTCTTAAAGGGACAGTTCACCTGAAACTCTTTATTTCTGTTCAACACTAGAAGATATTTTGAAGGATGTAGAACAGTAAGCATTGAGTTTTTGTCTTGCTTCTAGTCTAAATATCTAAAATTGATCTGCCAATGGGGTAAGCAAGATAAACTCATGTAAAAGAGGAAAAAACAGATTATTTTATTGTTTTTAAGACAAAACTCTACACTCTAATACACCAAAGAACATGTGAAATATAATATGACATCTGTTCATGTAATATACGTATTTATACAACAGTTCTGTCTGGTTGTTGAATCTGATTGGCTGATAGCCGTGAGATATTCTGCAGTAACAGCACTGGTCCAGCCTCTTCACCCTTCACCTTGTGTATTACTCGCCCACATACAGCACCAAGTGGACACTTTACAGTTTGACAAATATTGCAGCTGTTGGACAATATAATGTACTGTTGAGGCTTTTAGGTGAGACTGTAGTTGTTTAGATTGCAGCTATGCAGGTTATTTATAAGGATGGTGCCTGTTTTAAATATTTATAATTTCTGAGAGACAGCACGTCGGTGTCCTAAAGCCAAAGACGGTTGACGTTATCTATCCACAAGATGGCGCCGGGATCACATAATAAGCCCTTGCTTGGAATATAAAAACAGCATGTTTTCTAACTACAGCTGATCAAATCATTATTAAACTGGTGAGGGATATTCTAAGTCGATCTCTCTCTTTTGTATTGCAACTATGCAGTTTATTTATAAGGACAGTGCCTATTTTAAAACAGTTACTTATATATAATTATAATAATAATTATATAGTTACTTTTCTATACCGGTTCTCAACAGTGTTATTCAGAGACCTCACCCCTGAACACCAACTCTCCCTCTTTATTTTTTCCTTATCGCAAACACAACAGCGGTCTGGTAGTTTTTGCGCTGCTTTTTCCGGGTTAATGATTGTGATATCCCGATTGCAACAGAGAAATACTGTAGACTGTAACACTGTAAGAAGATATCTCTGTAGACGGAAGACATTTCATGTCAAGTTCTTCCTTATAATCTTAAAATGTCAGCAAAATCACCTGTTTTGTCATCACATTAGACCAGAGATGTCCAAAATTGGCCCACTGTAACCTTTTGTTTGGCCCACCATCCCATCTGAGAGGAGAGTGAATATGATGGAGAGGGTTGGGGCGGATGCCTTTAACACAGAGATTGTAATCTATAATTTGACGTAACCTTTATTGTTTTATTGCTTTTATAGCTACAAAAAAAGCAAACTGAAATTAAATATTTCAATGAAATGTAAATAAAACTGATTATATAAAATGTAAATACTGTCACTCGATGGATAGAGGACTATGCAGAAGACTTTGGCGATCAAATCAAGGCAAAAACTAGTGTAATTCTGTTATAAATTAGATTGTTTTGTTTTTACTGTATTAAGTTCATTATAAAATGTAAAAAAAAAAAAGAAATAAAATACTGTATTAGTTAATATAAAGCAATGCTTTCTAGTCGTTTTTAAAAAATATTATTAAACAAATTAGGAAATTACACATGGTGACAATATTTACTTTCGGCCCACTAGACTCAATCAAGTTTGGTGTTTGACCCTTCATAAGAAAAAGTTTGGGCACCCCTGCTTTAGACATTACGCTAGAGAATCATTCAAACACTAGCTCTAAAGTGACGTTGGTGGATAAGTAACGGCTTCTGCTGTTTTGACGTCAGTTGCAGATGTAAATAAATAGCGGAAAAAAATAGTTGTGTGTGCACTTACTGGCCACTTTATTAGGTACACCTGTCCAACTGCTCGTTAACACAAATTTCTAGTCAGACAATCTCATGGCAGCAACTCAATGCATTTAGGCATGTAGACACTGTCAAGACGATCTGCTGCATTTCACATTGAGCATCAGAATGGGGAAGAAAGGGGATTTAAAGTGACTTTGAACGTGGCACGGTTGTTGGTGCCAGACAGGTTGGTCTGAGTATTTCAGAAACTGCTGATCTGCTGGGATTTTCACACACAACCATCTCTAGGGTTTACAGAGAATGGTCCGAACAAGAGGAAATATCCAGTGAGCGGCAGTTCTGTGGGCGCAGATGCCTTGTTGATGCCAAAGGTCAGAGGAGAATGGCCAGACTGGTTCCAGCTGATAGAAAGGCAACAGTAATTCAAATAAGCACTCGTTACAGCCGAGGTCTGCAGAAGAGCATCTCTGAACGCACAACACGGCCAACCTTGAGGCGGATGGGCTACAGCAGCAGAAGACCACACCGGGTGCCGCTCCTGTCAGCTAAGAACAGGAAACTGAGGCAACAATTCACACAGGCTCACCAACACTGGACAGTAGAAGATTGGAGAAACGTCGCCTGGTCTGATGAGGCTCCATTTCTGCTGCCACATTCGGATGGTCGGGGCAGAATTTGTCAAAAGGGGATCCAGTCCGGCTAGTAAGGTGTACCTAAAAAGTGGCCGGTGAGTGTAATGGATGTCATAAATTTGGCTTTCTGTTACATTGACTCACTTATCCATGAAAACAAAGGGGAGCTGGACTCACAGATGCACAGCTGGTCTGTAGAGTCGATTAAACCTTTCATTTGTGCAGTCGCTCTGCTTTTATTGAGGAGAGTAAAGTCATTAGACCTGCAGTAGCATTAGCTGGAGGCTACAGTATATGAGAGTTTTCTTCATTACCGCAGCATATTTATTCTGGCTCGGTGTCTGGCCTCGTGTGTTTGCGTTTCAGGTGTGCTCCTTCGCTCCTGTTGCGTTTCCTCTCCAAGCAGGAGTTGTGATAATGGAGTTACAGCGGCATTACCTCATCACCTCGCTAATTAGCTGCGGCGCTCGCTAATGAACAGCTGGCGAAGTCCCTCGTGTCAGCGCTTTTCCAACCCCGGCAATCAGAGCTGGAATTTCCTGCACAGCCGAAAAAGAAATAGCCATGTCATTTCATTTACCACTTCAGTTTTTTCCATGCACTCAAAAGTAATCAAACCTCACTGGATCATTGTTTTCAGGCAGAACACACTCATCCTTCAGGGTCTGCAGCTGGAGTACTGATGTGAGTTGAAGAGTAACGGAGTAAATGCAGCTTAATTACATTTTTAATGTACAAAATACACATTTTAAAATAAAAATGACAATTTGAATAGGTGGCAGTTGGATACCGGCTACTTTCAAAATATATTTTAGATTATTAAAGTGATTTACTTTAGAGTTTTTAAATGAAGAGTAGTGCTGGGCGATGATTAACTCTTTCCCTGCCAGTGTTTGTTTTTTCTGTTATGAAATCTGAGAGGCGACACGTTCGACACGGTAGGTAGTGCTGTCTCCTCACAGCAAGAAGGTTGCTTGTTCGAGCCTCGGCTGGGTCAGTTGGCATTTCTGTGTGGAGTTTGCATGTTCTCCCCGTGTTCGTGTGGGTTTCCTCCGGGTGCTCCGGTTTCCCCCACAGTCCAAAAACACGCGGTACAGGTGAATTGGATAAGCTAAATTGTGGCTGGAAGGGCATCCGCTGCGTAAAACAAATGCTGGATAAGTTGGCAGTTCATTCCGCTGTTGCGACCCCGGATTAATAAAAGGACTAAGCCGACAAGAAAATGAATGAATGAATGAAATCTGACATATGTATATATATATATATGCACTACCTAACAAAGTTTCGGGTCATGTTTTTTTCATGTTTTTTTTTTTTTTTTTTAATTCTGTTCATCAAGGCGGCAGTTATTAAATGAAAGAAATAAATTGTTAAATACTTATTAGTTTAATATTTATTTATTAGTTATTGTATGTATTTTCAAATTTATGAAATTATTACTCCAGTCATTATTGCTTTTGTTACTATTACCATTAATAATAATAAAAAAATAAGAAGATTTGTAATAATAATTCATTCATTCATTCTTTTTCTTGTTGGCTTAGTCCCTTTATTAATCCGGGGTCGCCACAGCGGAATGAACCGCCAACCAGCATTTGTTTTACGCAGCGGATGTCCTTCCAGCCACAACCCATCTCTGGGAAACATCAACACATTCTCATTCACACACATATACTAAAGGACAATTTAGCTTACCCAATTCACCTACACCACATGTGTTTGGACTTGTGGGGGAAACCGGAGCACCCTGAGGAAACCCACGCAACCACGGGGAGAACATGCAAACTCCACACAGAAATGCCAACAGACCTAGCCGAGGCTCGAACCAGCGACCTTCTTGCTGTGAGGCGAATGTGCTACTCACTACGCCACCGTGGTGACTGTAATAAGAATAATTGAATAATAAAAATAATAATAATAGTAAAAAAAAATTATTAATAATATTGGAGAGTTTTGACTAGACTAGAGTAATGAAGCTGAAACTCAACATTAAAATCACTGAAATAAATTATAAACTACTTTTGATCATTTATTTCATAGTGCAATAACATTTCATAATTTTTACAGTCTCATTCATTCATTTTCTTGTCGGCTTAGTCCCTTTATTAATACGGGGTCGCCACAGCGGAATGAACCGCCAACTTATCTCGCATATTTTTACACAGCGGATGCCCTTCTGCCGCAACCCATCTCTGGGAAACATCCATACACAAACAGTCACACTCATACTACAGATAATTTAGCCTACCCAATTCACCTGTACCACATGTCTTTGGACTTGTGGGGGAAACCGGAGCACCCGGAGAAAAACCCACGCAACCACGGGGAGAACATGCAAACTCCACACAGAAATGCCAACTGACCCAGCCGGGGCTCGAACCAGCGACCTTCTTGCTGTGAGGCGAACGTGCTAAACACTACGCCACTGTGGCGCCTTTTTTACAGTCTTTATATCAATAAAATAAATGCAGGTTTGGTGAACAGGAAAAGCTGATTTTAAAACATTTAAAAATCCTACTGACCCCAAACTTTTGACCCATACTATGTGTATGTATATGTATATGTATATGTATATGTATATGTATATGTATATGTATATGTATATGTATATGTATATGTGTATGTATATGTATATGTATATGTGTATGTATATGTATATGTACATGTATTTTTTTATATATAATATACAAAAGTTGATTTTCACCAATTTTTGACAGACCTCTGAATATTTTCTGCTATAAATATGTGAAAAAAATTTATATATCAAAATAAAGAAAACAAAGAAAAGCATTTTATTCTCTCTTCACGTGATCATGTTCTCTCACCAGTTGAATGTTTGGACAGTTTTGACAAACATTGAACATTCAGCATTTTCAAAGTAGTGCAATTTCAAGATAACCAAACAATGTATATTCATTCATTCACTTTGTTTTCGGCTTAGTCCCTTTATTAATCAGAGGTCGCCACAGCAACCTATCCAGCATATGTTTTACACAGCGGATGCCCTTCCAGCAGCAACCCCAACACTGGGAAACGCCCATACACACTCATTCACACACATACACTACGGCCAATTTAGCTTATTCAATTCTCCTATAGCGTCTGTGGGAGCACCCGGAGAAAACTCACACGGCAAACACGGGGAGAACATGCAAACTCCACACAGAAATGCTAACTGACCCAGTCGGTGCTCGAACCGGCGACCTTCTTGATAGTGCTACCCACTGCGCTACCATGATGGCCAACAATGTATATATCGATAACAAAAAATTGTATATCTCTATGGATGACAAGACGGCAGCCATATTGCGCCAGACCGCACACCACACACCATCTGATTGGTGAAGAGGAGACCGAGTGATGAAGCCAGTTAGAATGGGAGGCGCCATTATGGACAGAGGCCAGTGGGAAAGTTTGGCCAGGATGCTGAGGTTAAACCCTACTCTTTTTCGAAGAACATCCTGGGATTTTTATTGACCACAAGAGAGTCAGGACCTCGGTTTAACATCTCATCTGTAAGACGGTGCTTACTGAGCAGTATAGAGTCTCCATCAATATACTGGGGCGTTAGGACCTACACAGACCACAGGTTGAGCGCCCCCTGCTGGCCTCACTAATGGGAGCTTTAAGTAGCTGCTCTTTCTCTGCTCGCTGCCCACAGGTGGATTCTTCCTATGGGAAACGCTGTGTTTTTGTGAAGTTCGTTGGAACTGTAGAGCACACAGTTAATTAAATCAGTCCTTGAGCTTCGGTTTGAGTCTTTTCTCTGTGTTCTTGGCTGCTCGCTCGTCTGTGGTTTTCTGCGTTCACTTCCTCCACAGATCTGCCAGGGGCTTTTCTGTGTTTCTCCCTCCCTTGTGTTTCATATGATCAGATTTTTCCCTCTTGCTGTCGTGTGAAGGCCTGAAGACTGTAAGGTCTGTTCTGTAAACCGCAGAGCCACCAAAGATGAGAGATGCATGAGTTGGACTAGAGTTGGAGTTGATTTTCCTGCTGAATTTATAGATCGTTTCTGCTGGTCTTTGCTTATATTTGCATGGCTGTTTGTGGAGAAGTAAGAAAGGCAGATTTAGGTTGACGTTCAGTATTATTATTATTATTTAGATAGAAGTTAGAACTTGTTTTTAGGATAGAGGAATTTAATTGATTGAAAGGGACCATTAAAACTCATCTCATTTTCATACCCTTATCTGGGCCCGGGTCACAGGGGCAGCAGTCTTAGGAGAGAACCCCAGACTTCCCTCTTCCCAGACACTTCATCCAGTTCCTCCGGGGGGATCCCGAGGCGCTAGGACAGCCGAGAGACTTCGTCCCTCCAGCGTGTCCCGAGGCCTCCCCCCTGTGGGACATGCCTGGAACACCTCCCTATGTAGGCGTCCAGGAGGCATCAGAAACAGATGCGTCGAGCCACCTCAGCTGACTTCTCTCGATGTGGAGGAGCAGCGGCTCTACTCCGAGCTCCTCCCGGGTGACAGAGCTCCTCATCCTATCCATAAGGAAACTCATTTCGGCCGCTTGTATCCGAGATCTTGTTCTTTCAGGCATGACCCAAAGCTCATGACCATAGGTGAGAGTAGGAGCGTAGATTGACCGGTAAACCTAGAGTTTTGCCTTTCGGCTCAGCTCCTTCTTACCACAGTGAACCGATACATCAACCGCATTACTGCTGCCGCTTAACCAATACGCCTGTCGATCTCACGCTCCATCCTTCCCTCACTCGTGAACAAAACCCCAAGATACTTAAACAACTCCATCTGGGGTCAATGAATCAGAGATTTTAAAATGTGAATACTGTCACTTGACAAATGCACAAGACATCGGCGAACAAGACAAGGCAGAGCTCAAGGAACAGCTCGACAAGTGTATTCAGCATTGAACTCCATTGTGTTATAAATGGGATTATTTGTGTTTTTACTATCACAAGTTTATTACAAAACGTTAAACTATACTGCATTATGATTTAACATGCTTTAAAGCAACGTTTTGTAGTTATTTTTAAATAATACACAAATAAATTAGGAAACTACCCATGGCAAATTTAATGTAATACGGTTTGGTATCTTTAGCTTCGGCCCACAGCCCTCGAACAATTTTGGTTTTCGGCCCTTTATAAGCAAAAGTTTGACCTACTGCGCCACTGCGTCGCCCTGAAATCAAGATCCCATAATGCAATTCAAAAGCATGAACAAATGAGTTAAAAAACATAAAATCACAACATTTATATATATATATATATATA
>CAIGQQ010002327.1:1718756-1734067 GCA_903798035.1 Danio albolineatus | reverse complement strand
ATCAATACATCAAAGAAAATACAGAAATGATCAGATAGTGCCACATCTTTAACAACAGTCGATGAAATGTGTAAACCCTTAGTTATAAGTAGATCAAGAGTGTGTCCACGATTGTGTGTGGGTCCTTGAACATGCTGAGTCAGATCAAAAGTGTTAAAAACAGTCATAAGTTCTACTCACATAGACTCTATTGTGAAGAAAGCCCAGCAGAGACTGTACTTCCTCCGTCAGCTGAGGAAGTTCAACCTGCCACAGGAGCTGCTCGTGCAGTTCTACTCAGCTGTCATCCAGTCCATCCTCTGCACTTCAATCACCGTCTGGTTCGGCTCAGCAGCCAAATCTGACCTCCGTAGACTACAGCGAATAGTCCGGACTGCTGAACGAATCACTGGCACTACCCTTCCTTCACTTCAAGAACTGTACTCTTCCACAGTGAGTAAAAGGGCTCGCAAAATCACCCTGGACGCCTCGCACCCAGCACACTTCCTGTTTGAACTGTTACCGTCTGGCCGGCGCTACAGAGCACCGAGCACAAAAACTGCCAGACACAGGAAAAGTTTCTTTCCTCAGGCCATCTACCTCATCAACAGTTCATATTTTCCTATTGTGCAATAAACGTGCAATACTTTCTCATACGCACTTGTACACAGCAGCTTATAACAATATACAAGGCAATACTTCTCCTTACGCATTTGTACACAGCACCTTAAAACCTGTATATTAATAACAATCTGTACATACATTTCAACATCCAGATCTTTTTGGACTGACTGCATCTCTGTTTAATTTCTATCGTCTTTTTTTATATTTATTCTGTGTTGTCACTTTATGTACACTGGAAGCTTCTGCAGCCAAATCAAATTCCTTGTGTGAGAAGCACACTTGGCAATAAAACTGATTCTGATAAGAGACAAGATATTTGTTGATTATTTCTCGTTTTTGACTATTAAAACTTTTTCCTTAATAATGTTGGTAAATTGAATTAAATTATCCTGATATTCCTAAATGGATTGTAAAACAAAATAATCCATCCAAAGCGAATGATATGAAACACTATATTGTGATCATTTTTTTAAAAATTTATTTTGCTGTATCGCTCAACCCTAGTGCATCCCTACTATTTTCAGCACAATTGGCACTTCTCTGCCAAATCTGAGACCTTTTGGTCTGTAGAAATAAACTACAGAGGCCTTCAAACAACCGCAATGACCTTTTATTGGCCACAAAGCATCGATAAGATGGTTTTTCGCCCAGAAGGTTGAAGTTTAATTAAAAAATCTGAAGCATTACTTCCTTCTCCCTGTAGTTACAATGTTCCCTAGAGAAAAGCAGAAGTAGCTCAGTCCCCGTGAGTCATTACGCACAGTATCCATCTCTCACTTCCTAAAACTTACTGAAGTTTAATCATATGCACGCAGTCAATAACAGCAGAGTCGAAGTTCAATGGATTGACTTTCTAAAGGGCAGAACAGTTTTGAGACCAGCAATGACTAAGCAGTCATCTCAAAAATCTATTCAGCCATGTTGCTTTGATTCAGCAACTTTGATAAGCATTTATCAGACTACTAAATAGCTCAGTTTCAGCACTGTTTAACTTTCCAATAAAACTCATCATGATTGACAGCCATAACTGGTAATAGGATGCTGCCTATTTTTGGCTAAATTGACATTTGGGTTTTAAAGGGTCACAAAACACCAAAACATATGTTTTGAGCTGTTGACAGTTATACATGTGTCCTACGCTGCTATAAACACTATTAGGACACATATAATTCGCTAAAGAGAGAAATTGGTTGTTTTTGCGTTATTTCGAGCAAATTCGTTCTTCTGGTTTGAAACTAATTTTCAAACGAAAGATCCATGCGTGTATTCCAGCGTGGAGAGTGGACGCGTGTACCGGCCAGTGCATCGTGACCTCTCTGAGTGTGCGGCATTAATTCATGAACACGTTGTGTTGCCAAAACAAGTGGAAGAAGAAGAATTGTTTGGAGACACAGGTCGCCGGTGTTGTTTATGTGCTGCAACAAAAGTTTTGTTTTCATTTCCCGCTATGAGAGCGCAGCTGGACTCACGTGTGGACTACAGTGCATATGACAGAAATGCGTTTGTAAGACACATGTTTTACCTGAGAGCTTTTCTCATCTGGAAATGGTGAAATCCGGATTTGCCGCTCGTCTCCTTTTAAAACAGACGCGGCTATAGTTCATGTTGATTGTCCTGTCTCTACAGATTTGGTAAGTAAGCGATCAGTGCTCTTTGTTTATTCAGATGGTGAAGTTATTAGTTAGTAAAAGTTCGTATCATCAGGAGTACTCTTTCAGTGTTTAAAGACACGCCTTAGTGAAAATGGCTTGAAATGTTAATAAGTTTACAGTACATTAACATCACTACAATATTATAGACTGAAAGATTTGCTGTAAATGCTGCTCTCCGAGTGTAAACAAACACCACAATCAAACTATTACCGTCGAGTAGGATTTGCCGCATTTTTTGACAGGATATACACCATCTATGCACACACGACTTTCTGACGCTACCTACCAAGTGCATCTAAGGCCCCGTTTACACTAGTACGTTTTCGTTTTAAAACGCATAAGTTTTGCTACGGTTACGCCATTCGTCCACACTACGCCGGAGTTTTCGAGGTGCGAAAACGGAGCGTTTTAGAAACGCTGGAGAGAGCGTTTTCATTCTAAAACGCTGCTGCAGCGTCTCAGTGTGGACGTGGGAAAACGCATACTTTTGAAAACAGAGGCGTGGCTGCTGAGATTCGCTACGTGATTGGGGCTTTGGGTCATTACGTATCCTTCCCTTATTCGTCAAGCGCACGTGGCTATAACGTCACCGGCAGACAGCAGACCAGTCTTCACTGTAAACACTGTATTTTGGATAGCCATGGATGTTTTATATTCATTTGTTACTTTAAGTAACAACTCGACCTCGTCGTCTGTCCACAAAAAGACCTCTCTCGCTTCCTTTGCCATCGCGCTCATCGTTCAACCAGCGTTTGTTGACTAACAATAACCGAATGCCGAGCGAGACGCATGCTTCCTGTTTATACTTAACCGCGCATGCTCAGAGTGCGCCAATGGTCACGTGATACACGTTTCTGGTGGAGTAGTGAAGACGGAGATCTCTTGAAACGCTGGGTGAAAACCCGAGTGTGGACGCGGATCGTTTTCTTGCTAAAACCCCGTTTTAAAACTAAAACGCACTAGTGTAAACGGGGCCTAAGTTACAGAGAAATGCAGAGGGCTTTTTTTTCTCCCATTCGCCGTGCGGTATAAAATACTCTATTAAAAACAACACTCCTCCAGCAGTTCCTCACATTCAATATCTGGTTTGTCACAGGGTACATGCAGAAAATGTTCCTGGGGATACTCATCCCGAGGCCCCCAGAGACTATGCATGTGTTTTAAGACATGCAACGAGACGACCCAAAGGTTTCATAATCCTGGACCAGGCCGTATCCTGAGCAGCTGCTTGGTGCATGGAGGAGTGGACAGCATGAGACTGATTCCTGTTACGCTCCAAGGACAGACGAGTCTCGCTGAGGCCCAGCTTCCCTAGCCTCCGCTCCAACTGAGCCTGGTTTCTCTCAAGGTTTTTTAATTCTTCACTTTCGCCAATTGGTGAAGTTTGTTCCTCCACTGTTGCCACTGGCTTGCATGGTTCAGGACTTGTAGAGCTGCGCATCGATGGATTACTCTTCAGTGTTTGGACTCTCAGTAGTGAATATTAAACCACACTGAACAGAACTAAACTGAACTCCAACACTGAAAACTGGACTGACACTGTTTCAATTTACTTTAATCTTCTATGTGAAGCTGCTTTGACACAATCTACAGTGTAAAAGCGCTATAGAAATAAAGGTGAATTGAATATAAATACATTTACACTTTAATCATTACTGTTGGAACATGAAGAGACTTTCAACCAGCACAACAACACGTTTCTCAAAGACAATCACCTACTGCACCTTTAAATAAATGTTTACTTGGATAAAACTTAAACAGATTGTCTTAAATCCACTTGTCCTAAAAGGACACTGCTGAGAATGTGCACTTCATTGATTCCCACCTAGGCCAATTTTACTCTCCCCTGTGTCGCTTAGATTGAAGACACGGCTTTCCACTTCCAGTCTGCACTGATGGATTTTCAAGAGCAGTGACAGACAGTTTTTGGGAATCACAGATAGTGGTGGTGGCAGTGATTTGGGGAGGGTTTGATTAATGGCCACACAGCAAATAGGGGAGGAAAGAAGAAGCATCGTCCCCCTACTCACTCCCTCCACGAATCTACAGCCTGCCAAGAGCTCTTCACAACACAATGAGGCGAAATAAAGTCCAGAGGCTAAGAAAGGCCTGCTGAGGGATTTTTCTCCTGCACGCTTTTGTGCTTCTATCCAGGGGGAGGGCACGACGGCAGCGCCTTGGCATTGCAAATCTTTTCCTGGGCATTGATGGACGTCGCTGTGCTGGAACGTTCCCGCACCGCAGCTCCATCTCTGCAGATTTTGGCACAATTGCTTCTCCTCGCTGTGAGGTTGGGCCCTTCATTTCCTTTCATTAAAGCCCCCCAGTTGAAAACGCTAATAAAGGCAGTGTCTAATTACAGAAGCACGTCTCCACAGTTCTATAGAAAATCATCAGGCTAATGCCAGCTTCCCCCATTCTCCTTTGGCTTTGAGCTTGATTGATTTTTCTGGAGAGCTCTGGTTTTGTTTTTTTGCTCTCCGTTATGGTGAATGCAGGAACTGGAGGTGGGTGTACGGGACTAAGTCCTTTCCTGATATATTCTGAATCACTTGTATTTGGCAGCTGTGATGATGGACACTGGCCAAACGGTCTGTGCTTGGGGAATTGTGAAATCAATTTGTACAGTGATGACATGCAGATGCCTTTTATAAAGACCCTTATAAAAATAGATGACTGTTTGCTGGGGATGGATGATATTGTTTTGCAATATACTGGTAAAAATGTGAAAAATGTAAATGTAAATGTCTAGTTTTTTTATCGTGGGCAGAGTTTATCATCAGAATCAGAACCAGAATCAGTTTTATTGCCAAGTGTGCTTCACACACAAGGAATTTGCTTTGGCTACAGAAGCTTCCAGTGTACATAAAGTGACAACACAGAATAAATATGAAAAAAGGCGATAGACATTAAACAGAGATGCAGTCAGTCCAACGATTGTAAAATATCAAAAGAAACTAATTAAATATAACACTTTCCTCAAAAGACACAGGACTATTAAGTAGTGGATACTTCACTGTGTGAAATCAAACTTTACAATGTTTATTTTGCTAACTAATATTGTTAGTCATAAAGTGAACAATTAATTAATGCAAGTTAATCTACCGTAAAAAAAACGATACATTTTGATACAATGAAAGTCTGAGCATTTGTTTCTGTATTTGGAGTGGCAGTGCTTTTGTTGACGTTAACCTAAAGGCTCGTACACACCGGGACGCTTTTCGTTTGCGTTTATCGTCGGTGTTTTTCGAGACGTTTTTCAGCATTCAAGCCCAAGCGATTTTCTCTGGCGTCAAGCAGAAGAGTATGCAAAATCACTCCTTGACGTTAGATGGCACACACGGTGGCGCCAAGCTTCTGACACCCGCTTGTTACACAGAAGAAGAAAAGAGGAAGTTTACACGCTTGTTGCGATCGGCAAAGCATGGATGGTTCAAGTAGCAGCTCTAGTGATGAAGAAATGATTATTGTTCACCAGTGCAATAAGCAGCTCCACGTTCATATCGCCTCTGGGCATCTGCGCTCGCATTGACAGTTTTGCGCTTGAGCACCTCCAAGGGGTGTTTACTGTAACTTCAGCGGCTCCGTACACGTGAACAAAAGTCACAATCTGATTGGTGGAGAAGGGTTTGACGCGGGGTGTCAAAACAAAAAAACGAGCATGAGGCGTTTCTTTAAAAATGACGCTTTTACGCCTGGCGTTTTGCGCGTTGGTGTGCACGATTACATCAGCGCCCTTTATTTAGTCACGAGGCGTCAAACGTCGACCGAAAACGCGAGCACAAAAACGTCTCTGTGTGCACGGGCCTTAAGGGCTTCCATAGCAACCGTATAATTAATACTATTACGAGCAGCGAGTGGCTTGTAATGTTGGAAATCTACTAGCCACAGTGGCTGGTGATCAAAAAAGTTAATGTCAAGCCCTTATAGTAATTAATCTGCCTCGTTTTTGAACTGTCCAGTGCTGTAGCTGCTTAAATTACACCTACTAAGCTACTGTATTTCAATACAGGTCATTAAGGTGGTACTTAGAGAGACATGTTTTTTCTGAGGTGGTACTTTTTTTGAGAATCACTAGTTTAGGGGGTCGAATCGAGATCACAACCTTTTTTCCGATTAATCATGTAGCTCTAAGATGTAGTATGTCTGATATCCATCCATACTGCTCATAGGCGACTGAATCGGAAGTTCTGAAACAATCACCCAAACGAGTGACTTCAGCACTGTAGAATAAGCTCAACACCTTACAAATGAAGAGATCGGATCAGATACTCAGTCTGCTGATGGTAACCGAGTCAGCAGATGTGTATTATTACACAAATATGTCAGCATACTGTTTACATTTATGCCTTACTTATGTTAACACAGACCTTACAAGATATTACTATTTATTTATACATTTACTTGCCTTATATTTACTTTATAATATAAAGGCTGCGTGGCTACAGGACCTTCCTAAACCAGCGATGCACGAACATCCTGTAGTCTCCACTGACCCCTGCTTACTAAGTAGCCCCACACTGAGTGGCATGGACTTCTGGACTGGCTGGGGGGCACCTTTGCTTTTAAAAAGTCGAAATCCCCCTCACTGTGTATTAAAACACCACCAACTTTCCCATTGTGTAAATATCGGTAGGCCTCGGTACTTTTATAAGTCTTCATAAACGCTCCATCTACTTGTGACAGGACAAAGCGATTAAAGATATCCGCGTAAGTTACCTCTTGCTCATATCGTCTACTCACATTAAAGGTAATGACGGATGGGGCAATATGAGACCATCTGATGGTTGCAGGGAGGTTTGACCATACTCCCAGCTCAAAACATTTACTGAACTAGCATTATATGCCATTTTTATAGAATTACAGCTGACTATACACTATGTAATGACTTTCCCAATCAGTCATCTGGTGTACTGTGTCAGCGTACCGGAAGTTGGATGACAAAATGCGGAAGAGCGAAGTATTAAAAGTAGGGCGTTAACGCACGCCGATTAATTTGAAATATTGAACGCGTTAAAAAAAATTAACGCATTTAACACAGTGGCAGTTTTTTTTTTATTTCCTGTTGTGGCCGACGTGTGTTCAGGGCCGGCGCGTCCACAGAGGCGACCTAGGCGGCCGACAAGGGCGGCAGAATAGTGAGCGAACCCCCCGGTCCTCACTTTAATCTGCGACACCTACCCCCTCCCTCCCGGTCCTCATGTTCATCCGCGAACCAGTCACTTTCTTTTTCACTTTGGGGTTGAGGGCGGCGTGATCACCGTTCACCTAGAGCACCAGTTCAGCTGCTCCGGCCCTGCGTGTGTTTAATGAGCAATGGAATATGGATAAAGAATAATATGGATAATATGGATCATGTAAATGTACTCAGTGATGTGTAAGATGATGTCGCAAGCTGTCAAAGACAGCCCTTTCTTCCAAAAGTTGATTCCATGCGCCCTCAAATGTTTCATTAAGTTTGACGTGTTTCCCCCCTACACACAACTTCTATAAAGACTGCTTCCTGTTATTGTGTCAGAATCCTTGTTTTTAAAATACAACTATACTTCAGAATGCTAGTTTAAGCAAATTTGATGAACGCGACCGTGCGCGTTGATGACTCTGAAGGGAGTCGCTTATACCGTGTGAGCTCGCTGTACTGCCCGCGTTGTCTGTGTTTGTGTGTGTGTGTGTGTGTGTGTGTGTGTGTGTGAGAGAGAGTGTTTGTGTATGTGTGGATATCCTAACAACAAGATTAAACGCCTAACATCGCAGACAGTCACTCAAAGCAGTTTAGAATTTAATGTTTAGAGATGGCGTGACCAAAGTCCATGTAAGAAGTCTAGCCTATAGTCTTTGGTACGTGACTTTGATGTACCCCTTGGTGCTTCTTGCGTCCTTGTCACAGCACCAGTGGCACAGAAATTAAGCACCGAAATTCACATGCTGATTCGGTGATTCTGCTTATGAGAGACTTTTCTCACTCTTAGGTCACATGTCAACAGACTGGCCTCTCTTAGCAACTACCAAAATGCTAAGGAGAACTAAGCAAAATTGTTTCTACTTTATAATTAATGTTCTCAACTCGCAAAACAACTTTACAATGAATACAATTGTTTGTATTCAATACTTTATTATTATAATTTTCCAATTTCCATATCTGCAATGTCTGTATTTTGGATTTTTTTGTAGTTCACTTAGAATCCAACATGGAAATAATTTTTGTTTGTTATTGGCATTGATTGTTTTAAAATTCAAATGGCTCTTAATAATCATGATTAATCATGATTAATCACAAACAAAAGTGTGATTAATTAGTGAATTTTTTTAATCAATTGACAGCCCTAATTAAAAGTGGACGGCGTGGAATAAAGGTCAATAATCACACTTTTCTAACAGCTGAGTAATTACATTTACATTCAAACGCAGTAGGCGGTTTCAGCCAATATTTTCTTTAACGACATGCACAGATGAATTGTTCACCACAAAACCAGCAATATGAGCTAACAAAATCAATACAGTTAGTTTTTAATTCATTTGTACTTTATAATCGCCGATCCCTACTGTTTGCCTTCATATTCCAAACCCTGAGCCTGCTACAACTGCTCTAGCTTCTGGGTATTGCCTCGCAAGCTGTTTATTTTAATTGAAGGTCCCTTTTAAACAAATTCTGCTGACTTGGCTTTTCTCTCCCGCTGACAAGATTCACAGGATAAATGGGGCTCCAGACGAGGCGTTGCTCACAGCAGACAGCCAACTAACGTGTCCAAGACTTGCACATCTTTTTTTTCCTTGCATCTCTCGGGGTCACAAGCAACGCCGCCCCAGATCCAGTCCAAGGAGCATCTACAATAACCGTCGTGCAACTCACTCATGTGCTAAATTACAGGCGCAAATGGCCTCCTTCCACCTTTTGAGCTTGACAATTTCTTCCTAGCATGCAGCTTTTCACTAGCAGTCCGGGAACATAATTGTATTCGGTGAGCCAGCCTGCTGAAAAGGGGACGTTTAAAAGGTAAAGAAGGAAAAAATAAGGTGAAAGGAAAACCTGTAGCACTTCTGACAACGTCATTAGAGTTGAACTACAGCTATCCTGCCATAATGAAGTTCTCCAGGTTGCCACGTATCCTCCTCAGGCGTACAGCATGCCATAATTAAGGTTTTCTCCCAGACACAGGTTCAGCTCCTTTCCCAGGTGCATTGACTCAGTGGAATGCGATAGGTGGGTGTCAGTGCTTTTTTCTGAATAAGATCCCTTAGGCAAAACTCAGTCATGGCCCTTAAGTTCACAGAGGACACAGACACTGGAAGAAACGCAGCCTTCCATACTTCTCTATGGGGTCTGTCAGAATACAAACGCATTCCAGGAACCAGAAAGATTCATCTAAGGTGGAAAGTACTTGTAGGAAGGGAATAAAACAGACAAGAGGTTTCATTCTGGTTACTCAAAAGAGCACGTTGTCTGCTTTTATACAGGTATACATACAGGTTAAGCATTGTCTCTAATCATTGGTCTAAACCAGGGGTCTCAAACTTGGTCCTGGAGGGCCAGTGTCCTGCATATTTTAGGCCTCATATGATTGGTCGGTTTTAGATAAACAACCTATGCATGCAGCTCAGAAACTCTAGGCACATAAAATGTATCAAATTCACTGCACTTCTCATTTTTCGATATAAATGTGCAGCCCTAATGTGAATCCTCTTCAAAAATAAAAAAAATAAAAAAACATTAGCGCTGCACAATATACATCAAACAATTATAATTATTATAACGGAAGAGCCAAAGAAGTAAAAGCATCACTTGCAGGGCTGAACAAATGATCATGTGAGCATCGATATTGCAATGCGTGTATCAGCAAAAGTCAGGATTAGATCATTTGTTTAAGATTAAAAGATAAAGAAAATATTCAAAATAAATAACAATCTTATAATTTATATAACATCTGTGACCATTGCTCTCTCTCTCTCAGCAGCAGCAGTTGAAGTGCGAGCTGCACGTGTGGGCACAGCGACATCTCATAGCTAATTAGTTTGCAACTTAGTTGCATAAAAATAATAGGCTAAATAACAAAACTGGATTTGATTAACAAACAAGTTAAATAAAACAACTTAGAAAGCTGAAACAACTAAAGAAAATAAAAGAACTCTGAAACCAGCTCAAATGTTCTGGAATAAGAGATGTTGCGGTTGAACATTTAATAGGCTACTCTTTCATAACAGCACTCCCGCAAGATTCTCTCTGGCTTTCACAAAAAAAAAACAAAAAAAAGTTATTTATCTTTTATATCCGTTATTAATAGCCTATTTAAGTTTGAAGGTGGCCTATAGCCTATTTGTTCAGTGCATGCATTGACTGCTTCTTCAAATACACGGAATATACATACTTGTCTGATTTGTGTTTAATTCGATGGAATGATAAACACGGACATGCACATTTTTCAGAAAATACCCTACTTAATTTAATTTAAAAATATGTTAAGCCTATATTTATATATATATATATATATATATATATATATATATATATATATATATATACGCTATTAAATATATTTAATTTATTTAAAAATTTCGTATAATCGCCTAACACTATTATATTCAAATCGCGGCATAACCAAATATTGCAGTGTTGTATTTTTCCAACATTGCAGAAAACGTGAAAATGTGAAACTTCTTTCTTTAAATGCAAGGGGAAAACTCAATTTCTAGCTGCAATTGTCATGCAAGCGTTGCCTATGAAGGTTAGAGCCACCTCAGAAGCACAGCAGTTTGCAGAGCAAGTTGACCTGAGTGCGATCTGATCCCTCGAACAGTTGTGTGTGTGTGTGTATGTGTGTGATTTACAGCTGTTCCCAGAACACTAGCGCTACTGAACAAGCTGTAAAGTCTGCCATTTGCAATCAGAAAGACACTTGCATGGTAAGTAATGGCGAAAATTAGCATAGTATAAATGTCACCTTGATTAAGTCAAGGGGTTTTGTCATTATCCTCCTATCCCTTTTCTTCCTCCATATGGATCTCCGCCTAAATAATTTTAATGACACATTTATTGAAGTGCTGTGACTTACGCAAGACAAGAGAGTGTCTACTAGGACATGCACGATATTGAAAAAAAAAAAGAACACTGCAATATTTTATTTTTCTGCGAATACAATTTCACCAGACGAATTGAATATTTAGACAGAATTAATCATTTTAGATAGATTAAAATGATTTTGTAGGGGGGTGAATCATGCAAAAAATATAAAACAATCTACAAGAGTAGATGAATACAATAGCACAAAAGATACAAATGAAATAAACCGTGATTAACAGATTTTAACAAGAGGTTTTATTTGTATTAATTAGAATATAAACCTTACTATTTTGTTGGAGTGCAGTGAGTGCACTATTCTGTGCTTCTGAATGGCTGTATTTAAATTTCTCACCGAATGATTTGTTCGTAACATTTATATAACTTGCTGATTAATAACCATCTCGTGTGGAACTCTGAATCAGCGTCTCATTTTGCAGTCTGCTACTGTCCACCGGAGGTCACATTTCAGTCGCGGATGCATGTTTTGAAAGACTTTCAGACTGAATAAATGCAATACGCTGTGAACGAAACTCGGGGTGCTAAAATATAATTAGCTATTTTGACATGGGGGGGGGGGGGGGTTAAAGGGACCAAAACAAAGACAAATATCTGACTTCAGCATTGTTTTTAAGATAAACAAGAATAAACAAGCAGCAGATAGTTCACTTCAGTGACTCAGTGTAAACCAAAACATTTGAGTGATTCAGCATCAACACTTGACTTGAGGTTGTATATGTATTAATTAGAATATAAACCTTACTATTTTGTTGGAGTGAAGTGAGTGTTGTGTTTCGTCTGGTGCCAAAATTGCTCATCACTGCGTATGTCGTCACATAGGGTGTTGTTAGGACACGGGGTAACAATGTAACCTGCTCACCTAATGATTTCTGTTAGTAATATTTATATAACTTGCTGATTAACCATCTCATGTGGAACTCTGAATCAGCGTCTCATTTCGGAGTCTGCTACTGTCCACCAGAGGTCGCAATTTAGTCACGGACGCATGCTTCAAGAGCCTTTCCGACTGAATAAATGTAATACGCTATGAAGGCAACTAGGGGTGCTGAAATATAATTGGCTAAACTGGCATTGGAGGGTTAAACGGACCAAAACAAAGACAAATATCTGACTTCAGCATTGTTTTTCAGATAAACAAGAATAAACAAGCAGCAGATAGTTTACTTCAGTGACTCAGTGTAAACCAACAAATATGAGTAATTCAGCATCAACACATTTGACAACGTTAAAGAGGTTTTATATGTATTAATTAGAATATAAACCTTACTATTTTGTTGGAGTGCAGTGAGTGCACTATTCTGTGCTTCTGAATGGCTGTATTTACATTTCTGTTCGGTTTCGTCTGGGGCCAAAATTGCTCATCACTGCGTAACTCGTCACATAGAGTGTTGTTAGGACATGGGGTAACAATGTAACCTGCTCACCTAATCATTTGTTCGTAATATTTATATAACTTGCTGATTAATAACCATCTAATGTGGAACTCTGAATCAGCGTCTCATTTCGGAGTCTGCTACTGTCCACCGGAGGTTGCATTTCAGTCACGGACGCATGCTTTGAAAGACTTTCAGATTGAATAAACGTAGTATGCTGTGAAGGCAACTCGGGGTGCTAAAAATTTAATTGGCTTCATATTATATGACTTCAGCATTGTTTTTCAGATAAACAGGAAGCAGATAGTTCACTTCAGTGACTCAGTTTAAACCAATACATATCAGTGATTCAGCATCTACATTTAATAACGTTAAAGAGGTTTTATATGAATTAATTAGCATATAAACCTTCCTATTTTGTTGGAGTGCAGTGAGTGCACTATTCAGTGCTTCTGAATGGCTGTATTTAAATTTCTGTTGTTTCTCGTCTGTTGTGTTTTCGATCACTGCGTATCTCATTACATAGCATGTTGTTAGGACACGAGGTAAAAATGTAACCTGCTCACCTAATCATTTGTTCGTAATATTTATATAACTTGCAGATTAATAACCATCTCATGTGGAACTCTGAATCAGCGTCTTATTTCGGAGTCTGCTACTGTCCACCGGAGGTTGCAATTCAGTCACGGACGCATGCTTCGAGAGCCTTTCCGACTGAATAAATGTAATACGCTGTGAAGGCAACTCGGCATGCTGAAAGATAATTAGCTAAACTGGCACTAGAGGGTTTAAAGGGACCAAAGCAAAGACAAATATCTGACTTCAGCATTGTTTTTCAGATAAACAAGAATGTCCACTTGGCATGCTTCAAAAATATCTGCAAACATATTATGGTATTTCTATGCTTATAAGAGTTAAAAACACACATACAGCACCTTTAACAAACATTTATTGTGCAAAAACAACACTGATAAGAGTCCTCTACAATATTTTACTTTGATTCATGAGAACTATTCTAAAATACCTCTAGAAAACAGCTTTTTAAACACTTATTGCAAAGAATAAACTATAATCCAGACTCATGTTGTGATGCAGCTATCGCAATCCTGATGCTGAAACCATATATTGTGCAGCCCCTAGCATATTTTCAGCACCAGGTGTATCTTCTCCTCTTTTTTTTCCCCCTGTCGTACACAGTTGGAAAATATTCTATAGGAGCATCCAGCTACTGACACCTTCAACAAGCTGGATGATTGACAGCGCACAAATCACTAGTGCAGTTTTGATAAGGACAAGCAGACCCTGTCAGTCAGTGCCGACAGGAGACCACAGCAGTCACAGGCTGAAAGATACTTGTTTACAGATGCTACAAATATAAAAAAAGGAGGACTGAGGATTAGGAATAAACAAAAACACCACTTTAAAACTTTACTGCATAGTCAAACAAGAAGAGGCAACTGTCGAAGCGGCTGACAGCAGCATATTACAGAATCTATTCAACAACAATTCTATTTCTTCCTCAGATGCTTGGAGACTACTGAGTGTTTCTAAGTGACACGAGAACATGACTCTTTTCTTTCAGGAAGTGGGAAGATGTCGCTAATTCACTAAATCTTCCATTTTTTGACAATAACACAACACTCATAATCAATCAAGCACACTGTTAAATAAGATGTCTGTCTGTGGACTGAAGCTGGTGCAATTTCATGCAAAAACTGCACACAACAAAAAGGCAGATATAAGATCTCAAAGAACACTAAACAAACTTTTAAATGTTAGTTTCTGAACTAAAACAAGGCATATACCTCATGACAAACATTACAACCTTTTCAAATCAACAAGAGTTAGGATCATGTGTAATTAATTCCTGGATTAATCAGATTCATTTTATGTATATAAAACCTGAAAGATGCACAACACAGTGTGTTTTAGCCATTTTCACAGATGTGTGTGAGGAAGCTAGAGATGTATCGTAGGACCGTGATGTTAAAATTAGTATGACTTTTACTAAATAATAATAATAATAATAATCATCATCATCATCAGATTATTATTATTATTAAATAATAAAAATATATAATTTTAAATGTTATTGTTTATTACTATTTTTTACCATCATCATCATCATCATCATCATCATCAACAAACAAATAAATTATTATTATTGTTGTTGTTGTTATCATCATTAATAAACAATAACTTTAGCATTATAATTTTTGTACCATTTTAGTAGCAAAAGCAGTATTATTATTATTATTAATAATATTAATATTAATAATAATAATAATAATAATATTGTTGTTATTAATAATATTTTAACAACAATAAACAGCAACTTTAATATTATGATTAATAGTAATTACTACTACTATAGTTGTTGTTGTAGTAATTAAACAAACAATAAATGCAATTATTTAAATGAAAAGAAAATAAGTTATTGTTCATTATTATTATTATCATCATCCTCATCATTAAAAAAACTTTAAAAAGCATCATCATCATCAGCATCAGCATCATCAATAAACAATAACATTATTATTGCTATTGCTATTATCATCAACATCATCATCATCATCATCATCATCATCATCAATAAGCAATAACTTGTAT
>CAIGQQ010002327.1:1647388-1652388 GCA_903798035.1 Danio albolineatus | reverse complement strand
TAACAGGCAACACTTTAGTTTAGGTCACAATTCATGCTATTAACTACTAGCTTATTATTAGCCTTTTGTTAAGCTATTACTGTTTATTAGTACTTCTAAAGTATGATCTTATACTATAGTATGAATGTCCGAGGCTCAGACACACTCTCGCAGTTCAAAACTAGATTAAAGACCTATCTTTTTAGTAAAGCACACAGTGAATCCATCACATAGCAGTATGATGCATGAGTGTGCTCCACGCATCTCCTTTATTTACACTATGAACAGCAGCTACGCTAATTATTCTCTTTATTCTCTATCTCCACCTGGATCATCCCGAGGTCCCCTAAGACTATGCAGCGCCACGGATGTGATACAAGACCCGCGATGAGACGATCACAAGGTTCCATAATCCTGGACGAGGCCGTATCCTGAGCAGCTGCTTTGGTACACGGAGGAGTGGACAGCATGAGACTGATTCCTGTGAGACTCCAGGGACAGACGAGTCTCGCTGACGCCCAGCTTCTCCGGTGCCTAGACTGCAGCTCAGCACAAGACGTGTGGCCATAGGAGAAATGGTCGTGCCCAACTGAGCCTGCTTTCTCTCCAGGCATTTTAATCCTTCACTTTCGTCAATTGGTGAAGTTTTTTCCTTGCCGCTGTCGCTACTGGCTTGCATGGTTCAGGACCTGTAGAGCTGCGCATCGATGGATTGCTCTTCAGTGTTTGGACTCTCAGTAGTGAATAATAAACCACACTGAACTGAACTAAACTGAACTCCAACACTAAAAACTAGACTGACACTGTATACATTTACTATAATCTTTTATGTGAAGCTGCTTTGACACAATCTACATTGTAAAAGCGCTACAGAAATAAAGGTGAATTGAATTGCAAACAGTGAATGCTATCAAACACTGCTTTTAGTTCATTCAGACTTCATCAGCTAATAAACGAGACAGAAATACTGTAGCTACACAAACACTTCTGCTCCTGTTTGCTTTCTTAATGTTCCCGACATTATCGTTGATGATTCATCTGTGCATGTTTGTGCAAAGAAGAAAAAAAGCTGTTTGTCTTTGTAACTTTTAATCAAATGTTAATAACTTGCTTCCTTTTCCTCAAGCCAGTCTGGATGATGATAGAAAGCAAATGTTTGAGGTCAGTAATGCTTTCTTCTTCAAGAAATGAATACTTTTAGTCAGCTTGAAGATATTAAATTAATTAAAAGTGACACAAAGACGTTTATAATATTATCAAAGACCAGTGGTGTAAAGTAACTAATTACAAATACTCAGACTACTGCAATCGAGTAGTTTTTCTCAGGAATTGTACTTTACTGAGTAGTTTTATAAATGTGGACTTTTACTTCCCCTTGAGCACATGTTTACAGCAGTATCGGTGCTTTTACTCCACTACTGTCCTTCATCCTGCAGTCACTACTGTATTTCTGTCTTGTCTATGGTCATTGTCTACAGTAGAAAGATCAGTCCTGTGATTCCTGTCCAATTAAACCACACATAGAAAGTAAATCACATCATACTGAACAACCTCAAGACATGGGCGCTTTATAAACGCAGCAAACCTTTGGGAAACATTAAAAATGTCCAAGAAGATGTCCAAAATCTGCACACGCAGTGATCCAGAGACTGTTTATAGACTGCATGTGACTGAAAATGATGGATGTCGACTGGATGAGGACTGAAATCACCAAACAGCCTTAAACTATCACTAAATGGAACGAATGAAGAAGGGAAGGAAGGGCCAAATAAAAGAAAGGACCGAACGAGGAATGGAAGGAAGGATCGAAAAAACAAATAAATGAAGGATTCAAGGAAGGACTGAACAAACTAAGGAAGGAAAGAAGGAACGAACGAACGAACAAAGGACCTAATGAAGGAAGGAACAAAAATATGAAAGAAAGAATGAGTGAACAAATGAAGGGAGGAAAGAAGGAAGGACCAAACGAATGAAGTAATAATTCAATGAAGGACTGAACAAACTAAGGAAGGAAGGAAGGAACGAAGAAACGAATGAATGAACAAACGGACCTAATGTAGGAAGGAACAAAAATATGAACGAACGAACGAGTGAACGAAGGAAGGAGGGAACAAACGAATGAATGAAGGAAGGAAGGAGAGAACGAACAAATAACTGAAGGAAGGTTGGAAGGAACGTAAAATAGGAAGATCCCTCAATACAGCACATGTTGTTTGTGCAGGGATGTGTAAACGTAACATTCTGTAAACGCATCAGCTTTTCTACAGTGTAATACTCACTGCTCACTACTCTTGAGTACTTCTAAAAGGTCTACTTTTACTCATACTTTGAGTAATATTTACTACAGATACTTTTACTACTTGCACTACATTTTTGGGCCAGTAATGGTACTTTTACTTCAGTATGATTTTTCAGTACTCTTTACACCACTGTCAAAGAGTTATATTCCAAATAAATTCTGTTCTTTTGACCTTTCGTTGTCATTCACATAATTTTTGTTTGTTTATTTGATTGTTTTACCAGGAAATTAACATATTCAAATTCATTTTAAAGGAATATGTGACGATGAAGACTGGAGAAATGATGCTGAAAATTCAGCTTTGAGTCACTGGAATAAATTACATATTAAATGGAGTTAGCTTGTTAATAAATGTTCAGCGGCGGAACCACACGTCACTTAGTCTCCTTAACCAATCACTAGGGCCACACGGAATCTGCGCGCGCAGATTTCCGCAGATTTTTAGCTCATCATTGATTCTGTTTATTTACTTGTGTAAATGTGTGTAAATGTATATGTAATCAGTTTTCAAATTAATTTCAGTAATAATATTGGCTAATATGAAAATATTCATGTGATTTATTTACAATAGTTTGAATACTGTTACAATACAGTACTATTTTCGGTGTTTTAGTAGATATTTTATATGAGGGACATACTTTGTTTACCAAATAAAGTGGATCTAATTGGATTTGCATTGTAAACATTCAATAAAAGTTAAAAAGGTATTACTTTTTATTTCATATATTAAGATTTTAGTTACGACAATTCCAAAATCATTCCTCATAAATCCGCAGATTTTTAACAAAATTCCGTCTGGCCCTACCAATCACCTACTCCCTAAAACTTATTTGAGGAAGACCATCCCTCTAGCACTGTTCCTCTCGTTCCCTTTGAACCCACCCTCACAATGCTATAACCCTCTTCACTCCTACATGTAGGTTGAATCGGGGGGATCCAATCGATCTGCCAAAATATCACAGAGACAGTACCCCCACTCTGAGTCTCTGGGCATAGTATGACACCCGCCTGTCCACCAGTCATCCTCTTACTCCCCTTCCCCTTCATCCCACTGTTCTCTGACCATCCCTACATCCCTACAGTAAAGTCTAGCTCAAAGTGTGGCTTGGTGGTGAAAACACACTCTAATACATTCATTCGTTCATTTTCCTTCGGCTTAGTCTCTATTTCAGAGGTCGCCACAGCAGAATGAACCGCCAACTATCTTTTACGCAGCAGATGCTCTTCCAGCAGCAACCCAGTACTTAGAAACACTCATTCACAATCATTCTCACACACACACTCATACACTACGGCCAGTTTAGCTTACCCAATTCGCCTATAGCGCATGTGTTTAGACTGTGGGGGAAACCGGAGCACCCGGAGGAAACCCACATCAGCACGGGGAGAACATGCAAACTCAGAAAAGCCAAGTGGCCCAGCCGGGACTTGAACCAGTGACCTTGCTGTGAGGCCACACGCTCTAATAGAGGAGTTTAAATTGTAATACTGTCACTATATTACCGCTTATATGGTTGATATTTAATCAGATGAACACAGCAGCTGCGGTGAACAGGAGTGTTTGTTTCAGATTGCTATGAAAATGGAAAGAGAAACGTAACTCTTGTGCTTCAGCGGCTGAACTGCCAGGACTGAAGGCACCTTGATTCCGGCACACTATAAATACAAGTGTGGGAAAAATGTGCAATTTCTTACAGTTATGATTGGCAGCAGGCCAGAAAGGTCACAACTGCACAGACTTGTCTGGAGATATCAGGAAGAAAAAGAGAATGAGAAAGGCAGGGTGTGTTAGTGATGACACACCAGATCCAGAACACCGGTTCCTAACACACACACACACGCACTCACACGTATGCACAAACACACACACGCACACGCACAAACACACACACGCACACACGCGCACGCACATATATGGTATATATATATATTTTCCTCCATTTCTCAGTTAATATAGACTATGTATTTTGGTGCATTTAAACAAAACAGATTTATTAAACAGGTTTCTTTATTAAAATAATAATTTAGTCACCAAACATATTTAGAAATTGAAAGATAATATGATTAAATCCAAGTAAAATATTGCAAAAATAAATTACAACCCACAAAAATTCAACTAAATTTTTCAATTATTTTGCTTTTCTTGATTTTTTCTATTTTAAAATTTGTATTTAGTATTTTTCTATAAGATAAATTTGGCCGTACTAGTTTTTTGGACCGTAATCGCAAGATATTTTATTAGATTAGCTCCAGATTTTCCTTTATTACTAACAAATATAATATTGTATAGTTTCCTATATAAAATATGAATTTAAAAGATAGATTTGCGATATATGTGCTTATATATGCTAAGAACTGTATATATATATATATATATATATATATATATATATATATATATATATATATATATATATATATTTTTTTTTATTTATTTTTTTTTTTCATCTTAGTCCCTTTATCTGGGGTCGCCACAGCGGAATGAACTGCCAACTTATCCAACATATGTTTTAAGCAGCGATACCCTTCCAGCTGCAACCCATCACTGGGAAACACCCATATATTCTCATTCACACTCATACACTACGGACAATTGAACAAAGGACCTAATGAAGGAAGGAACAAAAATATGAAAGAAAGAATGAGCGAACAAATGAAGGGAGGAAAGAAGGAAAGACCAAACAAATGAAGGAAAGATTCAAGGAAGGACTGAGCAAACTAA
>CAIGQQ010002327.1:1635575-1647378 GCA_903798035.1 Danio albolineatus | reverse complement strand
GACCAAACAAATGAAGGAAAGATTCAAGGAAGGACTGAGCAAACTAAGGAAGGAAAGAAGGAATGAACAAATGAACAAAGGACCTTATGAAGGAAGGAACAAAAATATGAAAGAAAGAATGAGCGAACAAATGAAGGAAGGAAAGAAGGAAGGACCAAACAAATGAAGGAAGAATTTAAGGAAGGACTGAACAAACTAAGGAAGGAACGAACAAACGAATGAATGAACAAAAGGACCTAATGTAGGAAGGAACAAAAATATGAACGAACGAACGAGTGAACGAAGGAAGGAGGGAACAAACCAATGAAAGAAGGAAGGAGAGAACAAACAAATAATTGAAGGAAGGTAGGAAAGAACGAACGAAAATAGGAAGATCCCTAAATACACCACATGTTGTTTGTGCAGGGATGTGTAAACGTAACATTCTGTAAACGCATCAGCTTTTCACAGTGTAATACTCACTACTCACTACTCTTGTGTACTTCTAAAAGGTCTACTTTTCACTCATACTTTGAGTAATATTTACTACAGATACTTTTACTCTACTTACACTACATTTTTGGGCAAGTAATGGTACTTTTACTTGAGTATGATTTTTCAGTACTCTTTACACCACTGTTCATAATCTACATTTACGATTATCAAGCAGGGGAGTTCTCCAGATCTACCTGAGCTCAAACTCCCATCTCGCCCTGCAACAGGAGGGAGCCCTGGGCTCGAGGATCTCACGAGCTCAGAGCCCTCTACCGTGACAGCATACCAAACACACTACGTAATCAGTCATCAGCTGAGTGTGAACTCTTGAATTACATTACATCCCATTACTGAAAGGTCTTTATGGCGCCGCTTTAAAGAATGCATCTGCAGCACAAATATACTAAATATATTTTGAAGAACCATCTGAATGTGTCAGAAAGGTTATTACAATTCCTCTGATTTAATTATGCAAATTAATTGGGTGCACGTGAGGCAATTAAGACATCAAACATCCCCCCCCCCCCTTTTTTTGCTTTTATCTCATAATCATTTGTCAGACAGAAAATTGTTTATGTAAATGAAACACAATTGAATAAAATTAGATTTAAGTGATCTTAATGTGATTAACATTACAAGCATCTTCATAATCAATCTCACTGTTCTAAACAACACATGCAAATGACACGCAGCAAATGTTATTCAGGCCTCTACACGAATTAATAACATAACCTTCAATTATACAACAACACAAGCTTAAGTTGCAACACATTTGTCAAGAATTTATGCATTTTCTTATTATTGAGCAAGTGTTTTTAGATAATACCTTTTTATCTAGCTGTTTGACTATCTAAATGTCTACAAATTGTTGAAGATCAAAGTGCAGAATGAGCTTCTGAACTCCCTTAAACAAGCTAATCATAGAGTATGTACATGTGTAGGATTGTAGCAAGTTTACATAGTGACAAGGAATGTTTCATTGGATGCCTGCCTACAATCTGTAAACCAATCACAACAGACTGGGTCATCTGACCAATTAGAGGACAGCAGAACCATCAGAGAAAGATCGTCTGACCAATCAGAGCAAAGTGATACCATCTGACCAATCAAAGCAGAGCAAGAACATCAAGCAAAGAAGGTCAAGGTGCTCCAGGATTGGCCAGCCCAGTCTCCAGACATGAACATTATTGAGCACATCTGGGGTAAGATGAAGGAGGAGGCGTTGAAGAAGAACCCAAAGACTCTTGATGAACTCTGGGAGTCTTCACGCTTTCTCTGCCGTTCCAGATGACTTTATTAATGCGTTATTGGAGTCACTGCAGAGATGTGTGGATGCAGTCCTCCAAGCTCATGGGAGTCACTCACAATATTCATTCTGTCTCCACTGCAGCAGGACTTTATATTCTATACTGGACATTATTGAAGGTTCAGTGACGAGACTTTGGTCTAAGCAGAGTCAGACCGCACTGCCCTCATTACATCAGTCAACATCAAGACATGATCATATTTACTGTGGTGAAATCAGTGTAATCTAGAGGCCTTTGCCACTTCTGATACCAAATGATCAACTAGGAGTCAAGTTATTATCTGTTGTTCCTTAAACTTGCATTGCCTATGCAAGACTTCTATCAGGTAGTGTATGTACTGCATATACAGTGCTCAGCATAAATGAGTGCACCCTATTTTGAAAAAAAAATACATATATATATTTTTATCCATTCCCCAGTGAATATACAGCAGGTACTACTTAAATATGGTCATTACCACTGCGCCTTCTACCACCGCCGCGTAAGAACGTGTTTTCAGGTATAACCGTAGGGTACAAAGGGACCGGATGCGAACGGACAGATATACAGTGATTGTAAATACCCTGCTACTTATGAATGAAGATGAAATAATAGGACAAAATATTATAAATACTTCATTAATCATTAAAAACTTGTTAACAACTTTAATAACTTTAAATAAATAATATTACTTTATAATAATAAAATAATAAATAATAAAACTTTATTATTATTGTAAACGTGTTAAATGAAATGAAGATTCATTTTAGAAAAGTTAAATTAAAGAGATAAAAGACTACTAAAATAAACGACAACTAAAATGAAAGTAGGTACAAACACACATTAAACAGGCCTCAATAAATAAATATATATTCAGCCTAAAAATAGAGAGATGTACAGAGTTTGATATTTTAAGCTTTTTTATTTACGTTTTCATTTACATTTTCATTGTATTTTACCATCTAATTTTAAGTCGGTTATATATTTTGGTGCATTTGAACAAAACAGTTGTACTAAATGGATAATAATAGTAATAATAATAATAATAATAATAATAATAATAATAATAATAATAATAATTCCTTACATTTGTATAGTGCTCTGGATATTCATAACACTTTACACATTGAAGGAAATCTCCTCATCCACCACCAGTGTGTAGCATCCACCTGGATGACGCAACGACAGCCATCCTGCACCAGAGCTCACACCACACACCTGCTGATTGGTGGAGAGGAGACTGATGAATGATGAAGCTAATTATAATATGGGGATGGTTAGGAGGCCCTGATGGACAGAGGCCAGTGGGCAAATTTGGCTCAAATTTGACTCTCCACAGAGAGTGAGGACATCGGTTTAACATATCATCTTAAAGACGGCGCTCACTGAGCAGTATAGAGTCCAAGCGGCAACCTCCCGCTCTCCCTCGGGAAGCCAATACGGAAGTAACTAAAACTGCAATTCATCAAAAATTCCGCTAGTCCTGGCTCCATAATAGAGCAAATCTCTAATGAGCCCACTGGTGAAATGGCCAACTTTACAGCAGAAAAAAAGGTGTTTACAGCCTGGTACAAAGAACGATTTTGGTTCATATAGCTGATATTACCCTTCATGACAACTGTGAGGGGGGTGAATTTTTTTATAGCTCATCCGTTTCCTTTATATTAAGCTAAATTAAGTTTGCATAATTAAGGGCGTGGCCACTTGAGTGACAGCTAGTCCCGCTGGTCGCAGTCACGTCACCTCAACTGATTCCGGCTGATTAGCTCTTGAACTCGGCATATTCATTGTATTTTTGTGTTGTTTTATGTGGCTTTACACAGTCAGTTGCCTTTTGGAATTATTTCCTACAATTATCAGATAATATGACATGCTGTGTGCACTTAATTGTGCTCACAAACCATTCACGTGGCCTCCGTTTCCCAGGTGAGTGAAATTATATACCTATACCATCTCTATAAATGTACTTGTTTTATTTAGGATCATTGATTATTTATAATGTTCTTTAGACCAGTAATGCACTCCAGAATCTGACAGATTGATCAGCTGTAGGCTATAAATCGTCATCTGAAGCGTTGTCAAACAGTGTTCTGCCTGGATTTCATCAATAGCCCTGCATTTACTAACACAGACTATATCTGAAGTATTTGGATGTAATTTGCACTTTCTTCCTGTTGAAAAACGTCATAAGAACGATGTTAAGTGGCTCAATGTATTACAGCAGTGCTTTTAAAAGTCTAAACACTTTATTGATATAGTGTACAACCAAGCACATGTGGTCAGAACACAAACAAGTCGCAGGTAATGAAATATTATGTGTTTCTCCCATAAGAAAGCTCTTAGCTAAATGCCAGCATGCGTCCTGTAGCTCAGCTCACGCTCCGCCCACGCTCCGCCTCTTTGCCCTTGTTTGGTATGCCTCGGTTGGTGCGATGACGCGCGAACAAAAGGGCGACGGTTGGCCACACCTACTAGTAGCTTCTTTTGGGTTCATTAGAAAACCTATGGGTGACGTCACGGATACTACGTCCATATTTTTTACAGTCTATGATAGAGTCCTCTTGGGGCGTTAGGACCCACACAGACCGCAGGTTGAGCACCCCCTGTTGGCCTCACTAACACCATGTGCGGCAGCAATCTAGCTTTCCCTATGAGAGTTGCTCTCACCATGTGAGAGTTGCACAGAGCTAGCTGTTGGCTAGATATATTTATTAAAATAATATTTTAGTCAACGAAAATCTTTGGAAATAGAATAATTAATTTAATTTATAGGAAAATTTTATTACAAACTACAAAATTGAGCTCTTTTTATGCCCTGACATATAAATTTCAGTGTACTAATTTTAAACCATTATCATGAGTTCTTTTATTAGATTAGCTCCAAATTTGGCTCCAGCACTGACTAATCTAATGTATCTGCACTAATATAATATTGCAAGGCTTCCTTTAGGAAATATTCATTTAAATGAGAGCGTTGTGAGGGGTGAACCCATATACGTTGAGCTGTGTATATATATGGCCTGCCTATATCTGCAGCAGAGCGAAGGCTGACACATTATATTTGAACATGTATTTATAGATACACAGATACTGCAGGGCTTTAACAGTGGTGACAGAGACTGGAGGAGGTCTATGGAGGAGCGGAGAGGAGGATTTTGAACAGACAGATATGGAAGGAACGCAGAAATAGACACGAGAGGACGGGGAGAGAGCGATGCAGAGAGAATATGAGGGAAGAAAGAGCTGTAAAGTGCTGAGAATCAAGAGCGCAGAGGGATTGAGCTGGAGTGATGTGTGCTGTCATTCCTCTGCGTCTGTTCATCGCTCACACGCACACACACGCACACACACACACTCTCTCTCTCCTGCTGAAGCCTGAATCCTCACTGTCAGCAGCATGCGTGTGTGTGTGTGTGTGTGTGTGTGTGTGTAAGACAGAGGCCAGTCAATATCAATCTAGATTAACGTGCCGGTGAATTCAGCCACACAAACACAGCAGCAGCTTCTCCTTCAAACCCTTGAAAACACCTACATCTTCTTTCTGTTGCACACTGCATCACATCTATGCTATTAAAAGATTTTAACACACTTTACTTTAGTTGTTGTGTTACCATAGCAACTATAGAAACCCCACAACTGATTAATTATGTTAGTTGTTGTGTTACCATAGCAACTATAGAAACACCACAACAGATGAATTAGTATAGTTTTAGGGTTACCATAGCAACTATAGAACCACCACACCAGATCAATTATTATAGTTGTTCTATTACCATAGCAACTATAGAACCACCACACCAGATCAATTATTATAGTTGTTATATTGCCATAGTAACTATAGAAGCCTCACAACAGATCAATTACTTTAGTTGTTGTGTTATCACAGCAACTATAGTAAGACCACAACTGATGAATTACTTTAGTTGTTGTGTTACCATAGCAACTATAGAAAGACCACAACAGATCAATTACGTTAGTTGTTGTGTTACCATGGCAACTATAGAAACCCCACAACAGATCAATTATGCTAGTTGTTGTTCCCATTGCAACTATAGAAACACCACAACAGATTATTATAGTTGTTCTATTGCCATAGTAACTATGGAAGCCTCACAACAGATGAATTACTTTAGTTGTGTTACCTTAGCAACTATAGAAACACCACAACTGATGAATTACTTTAGTTGTGCTACCTTAGCAACTATAGAAACACCACAACAGATCAATTACATTAGTTGTTGTGTAACCATAGCAACTACAGAAACCCCACAACAGATGAATAACTTTAGTTGATACCATAGCAACTATAGAAACACCACAACAGATCAATTACGCTAGTTGTTGTTACAATAGCAACTATAGAAACACCACAACAGATTATTATAGTTGTTCTATTGCCATAGTAACTATAGAAGCCTCACAACAGATCAATTACTTTAGTTGTTGTGTTACCATAGCAACTATAGAAACCCCACAACGGATGAATTACTTTAGTTGTGTTACCTTAGCAACTATAGAAGCCTCACAACAGATCAATTACTTTAGTTGTTGTATTACCTTAGCAACTATAGAAACACCACAACAGATCAATTACGTTAGTTGTTGTGTTACCATAGCAACTATAGAAACCCCACAACAGATGAATTACTTTAGTTGTGTTACCTTAGCAACTATAGAAACACCACAACAGATCAATTACATTAGTTGTTGTGTTCCCATAGCAACTATAGAAACTCCACAACAGATGAATTACATTAGTTGTTGTGTTCCCATAGCAACTATAAAAACTCCACAACTGATTAATTACTTCAGTGGTTGTGTTACCATAGCAACTATAGAAAGACCACAACAGATGAATTACTTTAGTTGTTGCGTAACCATAGCAGCTATAGAAACACCACAACAGATGAATTACTTTAGTTTTTGTTACCATAGAAACTACAGAACCACAAATTAATTACTAGTTGTTCTATTACCATAGCAACTGTAGAATTACCACAACATATTAATTTTTAGTACTTCAATATATACGACTATATATTACTATAGTATAGATTTAAAACACTATGATACTCCAGTCTAAACAAAATGCTGGGTTGATGTACTGCAACCCAACCTTGGGTCAAATATAAACAAACCCAACATTATCATTTTTAAAATTTAAGAAATTTAAAGAAATTTAAAATCAACACACACACTGGTGAACTCATACACAGCTGCTAAAGTGGAGAGTAAATTTGGTGTTGGTGAGTATAAGACAGTGTGTTACTCTGCAGCTTGTTTGTAGCTCTTAATAATAGTTTTATAGTAGTGAACTAATATAAAGTAAATAATAAATAAATAAATAAATACAATGCAATAATTTTTATAATTATATAAAGAGAAATTTCACTTAAAATAGTTCTGCCTGCTTTTAATGAATATAATTTGATTGTATTGTAAGTGTATTGTAATTCAATATTAATTCCAGGTCCTGGTTATGTTCAATAAGACACACAGAATGGCTTTGTTATATTAATATGTTTATTAGAATATGAACATATTCATCAATATTAATGAGTAGGCACACTATGTGGAGATACAGAAACGGGTCTGATAGGTTGGTCTGCATGCCCGCCAAATTCAAAACATCAGAAATGAATAACATGCTCAGGTATAGAGTAAATAAAAATCATTTTCAGATGTATTTAGATGAATGTGCACAGCTTTATGCATTTACATCATCGTGAATACAGTAATAATTCAGTGTATGCATGACAAAAAACTTGGTATCACTTTATTTTGATGGTCCCCTTTAGCGCATTTGGTTAAATTGAAGTTACGTTGCATCTACATGCCAACTAATTCTCATTAGATTCTGAGTAGACTGTCAGGTTGGGGTTAGCATAAGTTGATATGTACTTGCAAACTTTCTTTTAGTCAGTTAAATTAAAATAGTCTTACCAAAAACTTGTATCCATGAGTACGTTGTGCAGTTATTGAGTTTAATGTTCAGTGTGCATCGTGTAGACATTGATAATTCACTAATAACTCATCACCTCCATCAAAAGTACAATGTTTTAAGAGTAAGAATGTCAATCTAAGAGTTTAGCGTTTCTAACATCAGTCATTTTCTCCTCCTCAGAGGAGCTTTGGAGTCCGCGTGGATCTAAAGAGAATGATTTTTTAAAAATTATCCTTGGTCGTTTGTGCATTCATTTGTTATTTTCCCAAGGTCTGCAATGCTGAAGATCAAACAGGATCATTAGTGTTTTCCTCTTTGTTTTTCATTGTGGGCTTTCGGTTTTATTTGAAGACTCTCATGAGAATGACTGAACGTCTATTTCGGGATTCTGACGTGTATCAAAGAATAGTATGTTTTTGTGCAAAATTATTCACCCTCCTGTGTAATATACATAAACATTTCTCAAGGGATATTTAACAGATTCAGGAGTTTCTCACAGTATTTCCTATAATACTTGTTTCTTCTGGAGAAAGTCTTATTTGTTTTATTTAAGCTATAATAAAAGCAGTTCTTAATTGTTTTAAAACCATTTAAAGGTGAATATTATTAGCCACCTTAAGAAATATTTGTTTTGTATTGTGTAGGGGAGAGCGGGGCACAAAGTAACACTTTTTGATTTTGGCCAAATAATGAACAAAGTAATGGGGTCAGACAAATCATCTCTGCTTTCCAACAACACACAAGCCAATCCTACACATGAGCACTGGTTGTATGATCGCCAGACCTATGGTTTCTGTGCAGTATTGCTGAAAGTGCCAGGAGTAAAAATGTTACTATTTACCCCACCTTTGGGGCAAGTTGTAGCAGACAGGGGGTTAGTTGTAACACATGCTTGAAAAGGCAAATTCACACAATTAATTTAAATCCAGTTTACTTTAAACAGTAGTTATATTTCCTCAGTTTTTTTTTATTCTACATAGCACAGAATGTTAATTTATTTATTTCAAGAGTTCAAGAGCACACTTAGCTGATGATTGATTGGGGAGTTTGAGTTTGAGCTCAGGTAGATCTGGAGAACTCTCCTGCTGTAGTAGCTGATAAACAGATAGTGATCGCTCTTCAGAGATAACTACTTACTAGGAGCATGTCTATGGTGCTGATTTGGATTAGTCGATTAACTTAAGCTGCATGTTTTTGGATGGTGGGAGGAACCGGGGAACCCGGAGGAAACCCACGTGAGCACGGGGAGAATGTGTAAACTCCACACAGAAACGTCAGCTGGCTTGGTAAGGACTAGAACCAGTGATGTTCTTGCTGTGAGGCAACAGTGCTAACCACTGGGCCACCGTGCCACCCATCTAGGAAAGGAGGAGGAGTAGGGGTGGAAGGGGGGATTCTTTAAAAAGAAGATGGCTGTGATGTGGAGCTTAGGGTGTTTATAGTGGCTTAGGAATTGTCTGATTGGTGAATCATAAATTTATTAATGCGGGACCAGCTGCGATCAATCATCTGCGTGATCCTCTCGAAATTAGTTTATAAATAAACTTCACTTATCTATAGGATGGGCATATTTTGATTTATTTGCATTAGTATACATTATCATACAATGAATTTATTTGCATAATTAGCTATATAAAAAAAAAAATTCTATTAAAAAAAATATTTTAAAAGTTCCCAACATTACACTCCAAATTATTTTTACACTCAAAAACAATTATTTCAGGAGTTCACAAGCTTTTTGGATTTTTAAGCATGTTTGGCATACTGTCCCGATAGAGAGCCCTGAGCTCAGAATGTCCTTGAACCCGGGGCTCCCTCCCATTTGAAGGGCGAGAGGAGAGTTTGAGCTCACGTAAGTCTCAAGAACTCCCCTGCTTGTGAACGTGCTGAGATATATCTGACTAGATCTAGAGTTGTCTTAAGATGCTCTTTTAAAGTAGTCAATTTACTTAAGGTAAACGGTGGGAGGAAACCGGGGAACCCAGGGAAACCCCACACAAATACGGGGAGAACATGCAAACACAGAAACGCCAACTGGTTTGGGGAGGCCGAATTAGTGGCGTTCTTGCTGTGAGGCAACAGTGCTAACCACTGTTCCGACGTGCCGCCCTATCAGGAGAAGGGGAGGAGTTGGGGTGGAAGAGGGAATTCTTCAAGAGGAAGATGACCGGAGTGAAAAGCTCTGGTTATTTATAGTGAGTCAGTATTCATCTGATTGGTGAGTTATACAGAGCTGTTGTGGCACCAGCTGTCTTCAATCATAAGCACGTGATCCGCTCGAAATTAGTTTAGAAATAAACCCCACTTTGTTGGTTTAATTGGTTTCCAACAGTGTGAGGTTTATTTGTAACACCATGTTATAACTAACCCCGCTGTGTTGTGTTTTTACTCAAAACTGGCTAGTTTTCTTTTACAGTGGCTACAGGTTTTTACATCTTTCAAAATGGTTCCATCTTCCTAAAATACTGTAATCACAACAATATAAGATTTCACTCTTATTAAAAAACTTGTTAAAAAATATAGAGTGTAAAAAAAAATACTTTTATGCTGCAAAAAAGTTTTTTCCTGTATTTCTCATCCAAATTTTGCCAAACTTTTTCAATACTTGGCAGGAAGACGTCTGCCGATACTGTGGTGAAAACCTTGGAAGCATGCCATGGTTAACCCTGAGCAAATACCTAAAAACTCCATGTTACAATACATTTTACCCCGTGTTACTTTGTGCCTCACACTCCCCTATGGAACAAACCACTATACAATGACTTGCCTAATTACCCTAACTTTACCCTCATTACCCTAGTGAAGCCTTTAAATGTCACTTTAAGCTGAATACTAGTATCTTGAGCAATATCTAGCCTAATATTATTAGCCATCATGACAAAGATAAAAGAAATCAGTGATTAGAAATGAGTTATTAACACTATTATGTCTAGAAATAAATAAAAAGAGGGCTAATAATTCTGACTTCAACTTTATATATAGTTATATTTTAAATATATAAGAACTATGCATCTTTTTTTGTGATATCAAACATAATTTTAGACTATTATACAGCTCTACAGTGCTATAAAATTGAATCCTTTAAAAAATTAAATAACTCCTATGCACTTTCTTAAAAAATAACAGAAGCGCCCTGAGGCAAACTAAGAGTCTGAATCGACAGTATACGCTGCTATTGAGTTTTTGCTGAACGCTTGAACTCTGTGGTTAATGTAGCATGAGATGCTCTCATAAAGTTCAAATAAAAAAACAAACCCCTCGTGGGTGAACATCACAGCGTCTAATCATCTAATCCACATCAAGAGAACTCTTTCAGCGTCTTTCTGTTAGAGCTGATTTGGAGTTGCTTGTTTACTTTAATGCCCCACATGAAAAAAGTACTATAGTAATTTATAGTAAATACTACACTCTAAAAAAAAATGCTGGGTTCAATGCTGGATCAAATATGGATAAACTCTGCATCATATACGTTTTTACAACCCTTTAGATAATGAATGTTCCATCATACTGCAGTATTAACTGATACACTAATTAACATTGTAGCATCTTTAGATTTTTCTACAGTAAACTGGGATGTACTGTAGTATAATATACCATGTAGTGGTAGAAAACTACAGTATTTAGTCATTTGTTTGTTTATATAGTTTTGTGTTATCATAGCAACTACAGAATCACCAGAACAGATTACTATAGTTGTTCTGTTACCATAGCAACTGTAGAATTACCACAACAGATCAATTACTTTTGTTATTCTATTACCATAGCAACAGTAGAATTACCACAATTTTAAAAAGTCAAGATTAAAAGTCCTCAGATTCCCACGATCAGATTGAAAGTACTTTACTATAGTATTGTTTAAAAAGACTATAGTAGTATAACACTTAAAAACGCTGTACTCTGGTGTAGTCTAATACGCCCTATAGTTGTGGAAAACTACAGTATTGTGCAATTTGTTTGCTTATATTACCATAGTTGTGTTACCATAGCAACTATACAATCACCACAACATATTAATTACTATAGTTGGTCTATTTTCATAGCAACTACAGAAACCCCACAACAGATCAATTACTTTTAGTTGTTGTGTTACCATAGCAAC
>CAIGQQ010002327.1:1605130-1621557 GCA_903798035.1 Danio albolineatus | reverse complement strand
ACACACACACACACACACACACACACACACACACACACACACACACAGGCTGCTGGCTACACAGAGCAGATCCAGCATTTGAAATTCATTATCATGGGAAAGCCTGACAAGCTGTCAAAGCGGCGCACACAGGCTCTCCATCCCGAACATGACGCTGTTGTTGAGGAACGGAGAGAAGGACGCGGCTCTGGAGACTCAGGCGAACGATAAAGCCGCCTGTTTTTTTGTTTGTTTTGTTTTTGTTTGTTGCAAATCAAGGTCAGGAATTTTCCTTCGATTTGCCAAGGACTGCTGACATTCAACATGGAGACAGGTACATATTTAGACTCATGCTGAGAAACACACACACACACACACGCACGCACCTATTCAGCCAAAGGGTGCTGCTCTACAATCATCAACATCAGAGAAACACATCCAAAATAAAAATGATGTACAGTACAGACATCTTCACTATCATTTGGCTCAGTCTCTATTTCAGAGGACGCCACAGCGTAATGAACCACCAACTATTCCAGCATATGTTTTGTTTGGACTGTGAGGGAAACCAAAGCACCCATAGGAAACCCACACCAACACCGGGAGAACATGCAAATTCCACACAGAAATGCCAACTGGCCCAGTTGAGACTTAAACCAGCGACCTTCTTGCTGTGAGGTGACAGTGCTAACCACTGAGCCACCGTGACGCCATCATCCTGGTACCAATGTTTGGTATTTACAAAGGTATACTTTCAAAACTACCATAGTGCTACCATGTCAAAAACGATGACGTGTTCAAAATAAGATGGTAATACCATGGTATCATGTCATCACCTAAAAAATACACAAGTTTCCTACACGTGTTGGATATATACAGTGCAACACAGCAATTTATAGAGAAACTAAGATGTAAAAACCTACACCTCTGCAACTCAAAATATTAGTATAACAATGTCATTTAGTTCAATTAATTGAATTCAATTAATTTAATTTTTAATGTAATTTAATTTAAAATATTTATATAAATTGGTTTTAATGTAATTTAAGATATACCATTATTAATTTATTCATTCACTCATTTTCTTTTCGGCTTAGTCCCTTTATTAATCCAGGGTTGTCACAGCGGAATGAACCGCCAACTTAGCAAGCATATGTTTTACTCAGCGGATGCCCTTCCAGCTGCAATCCATTACTGGGAAACACCCATAAACACTCATTCACACTCATACACTACGGACAATTTAGCTTACCAAATTCCCTAATAGCGCATGTGTTTGGACTGTGGGGGAAACTGGAGCACCCGGAGGAAACCCACACCAACACAGGGAGAACATGCGAATTCCACACAGAAATGCCAACTGACTCAGCCAAGGCTCGAACCAGCGACCTTCTTCCTGTGAGGCTATTGTGCTACCCACGGCGGTATACATGTAATTTTGACACACCCAAACGGTTTTGAGAGATTTTTTAAGGTTTAGCTTGCTTATAAATGATCTAGTAAACACGGACACACACAGAGAATAAAAATGTGTGGACGTTTTACGCAGTCATACCACGATATTCTCGAAAAACTGGTGACTGGTACAAATATAGCAACTTTCAAGTCCAATATAGCTCAGCCCTCGCAGATCTCCCTTCATTCATTCATTCATTCATTCTCCTTTGGCGTAGTGTCTTATTTTGGCATAGTTTTACCAACTACTCCAGAATATGTTTTATGCAGTGGATGCTGGATACCCAGTACTAGTAAACACCTATACACATTCACATTCACATTCACACACACTCATACACTACAATTTAGTTCATCAATTCCCCTATAGCGCATGTGTTTGGACTGTGGGGGAAACCGGAGCACCCGGAGGAAACTCACGCGACCACGGGGAGAACATGCAAACTCCACACAGAAATGCCAACTGACCCAGCCGAGGCTTGAACCAACGACCTTCTTGCTGTGAGGCGACAGCGCTACCCACTGTGTCACTGCGCCGCCCCACCGTAGATCCATTTTTAATGTAATTAAATTTAATTTAGTGTATTTTATTTTGTTGGTTTATTTTATTTTTTGTTTTTTTTTATATATTTGAAAGAGAAGCGAAAGTAACTTGCGTATTTATTTAATTTTTTTAGTTTTTTTTGGAAAAACTGGTGAAAGTAAATACCTCCATAAGTCCTTCCATAAGCTTAGCCCTCACAGATCTCCCTTCATTCATTCATTCATTCATTCATTTTCCTTCAGCTTAGTCTCTTATTTATCAGGGGTCGCCACACAGAAATGCTGAGGCTCGAACCAGCGACCTTCTTGCTGTGAGGTTCAGCGCTACCCACTGCACCACCGTGTCAGGGACAGATTTAAAGTCTGCGTTTTTTTGTTAATAATTTGCTTGAATGTAAATGTATTATCTTTCTATCGCTAAAGATGACCAAACTCTTATTTTAATGAATACAATAAAACTGTAAACAATAAAGCTGGACTCATTTCACACAATGTACGTTTTGTGCTCAAATAAATCACTCTATACCATTCTGTCTATTCATTCAGTCATTTACTTTTCGCCTTTGTCCTTTTATTAATCTGGGGTCGCCACAGTGGAATGAACCACCAACTTATCCAGCACATGTTTTAAGCAGCAGATGCCCTTCCATCTCTGGAATACATCTATACACACTCATTCACACTCATACGCTTCGGACAATTTAGCTTACCCAATTCACCTGCATCACATGTGTTTGGACTGTGGGGGAAACTGGAGCACCCGGAGGAAACCCACACCAACACGGGGAGAACATGCAGACTCCACACAGAAACGCCAACTGACCCAGCCGAGGCTCGAACCAGCGACCTTCTTGCTGTGTGGCGACAGCACAACATACTGCGCCAACATGTTGCCCCCATTCTGTCTAGTAGTTTACAATTAAAAAGAAGTGGTACGTGAAATTACTAAAGGAGAGGGAGAACATCACAAGACATTGTCTCAGAAAAATAATTCCAGAAATTAAATTTTGCATAATATTGGCATCAAATTTAAAACATATACTCAGGATATGTGTGACCTCTGACCGATTACTTTCCTGTATTGCTCCAAAACTAATTTCTTATATTTGTTTATAAGATAATAAAATGTTTACTGCGGTGCAATTTGTTTTACATTACGTAAACATCTATACTTTATTTTTCATTTTGAGCATTATAATCTCCAGATGATAGATAATAAAGCCCAGAGTGTCGTCTTTCCAAAGATACAAGAACTGTGAATGTTGACCAAATTATTCAGCAACTGTTACGGTTTGAGTTTGGGAAGGTCATTTTTGACGGTGAGGGAGAGAAGTGCACCGATATAGCCTCAGAAAACGTTTTACAGAAATCTCATTTTGCACGCTATCTTCATCAATTTTGAAAAATAAACTCATGAGACACTTGGCTTTCAAGGTTCACAGAGATCTGCTCCAAACCTGCTCAGATTAAATGCACCGAGCCTGCTTTAAAAAAATACACAATTAAAAACAAGGAATAAATAAAAATAAAATAAAGTAAAAGTAATAATAAAACGTAAATAAAATATCTCTTGAGAAATATGTGAAAAATACTAAAAAATATTCTCTCTCTAATTATTATTTTCCAATATATTTCTCAACAGACACTTTATTTACTTTATATTTTTTATTTACACTATTATTATTGTCCCCAATGTGGGAAATTGTCTTGAACTGTAGGCCTTCAAGATTTATGTTTTCTAGGTCATTATATGAATGTTTTCCTGTTTTTGAATATGGAAAATCAAAAATTTAACAATGTACAATTTTTTGTTTCTCATTGCTTCATGATGTATAATGTATATATGATATTCTCATATTTTTTAGCAGGAACATTTTTAGATGGACCATAGTAAAGCTCAAAGTGTCTTCTTTCCAATGACACCTTATTTATGTTTATAGCTCACTGGGGTCAAGAACTCATTCATTCATTCATTTTCTTTTTGGCTTAGTGCCTTTATTAATCCGGGGTTGCCACAGCGGAATGAACCGCCAACTTATCCATGCCCTTCCAGCCACAACTCATCTCTGGGAAACATCCACTCTCATTCACGGACAATTTAGCCTACCCAATTCACCTGTACCGCATATCTTTGGACTGTCAGGGAAAATGGAGCACCCGGAGGAAACCCACGCGAACATGGGGAGAACATGCAAACTCCACACAGAAACGCCAACTGACCCAGCCTCGAACCAGCGACCTTCTTGCTGTGAGGGGACAGCACTACCTACTGCGCCACTGTGTCGCCGGGGTCAAGAACTATTACTATTTAAAATTATGTAGGTGCAAATCCTCAAAAGCAAGTGCTGGCTAACAGATTTATATATTTAAGCTCTGTATTTCAAAATTTAGGGGTTTCCATCTGAACCCAACTTCATATTTTTGAAACAATTTGAAAAAAAAGCTCTCTTCGTTGTATAAAACATCCTCAATTATAATTATTGTGGAGAAAATGATGCCATCAACCTTAACATTGAACATCTGAGGCTAGAAAAATATCACTGTCTCCCATTTTCAGCAGATAGCCTTTAACACAGCCATCTCAGCCAGACTGAGCAAGACAAAAAAATGCAAATGAGTCATTCCCCTTTCTGTTCTCTTGATTCTTTCTCTTTTCACTGATTAATTATCACAGGCTGAATGTGACAGCGGGAGAACTGTAGCAAAAACCCGTCTCTGCACAGACATTCACAGAGATCTGCTTCAAACCTGCAGCTCTGTCGCTCGGATTCAATGCACCGAGCCTACTTTCAAAAAACACACAATTAAAAACAACGAATAAATAAAAATAAAATAAAGTAAAAGTAATAATAAAAAGTAAATAAAATATCTCTTGAGAAATATGTGAAAAATACTAAAAAATTTCTCAAGAGATACTTTATTTACTTTTAATTTTTATATTTACACTATTATCATTGTTCCCAGTGTGAGAAATTGTCTTGAACTGTAGGCCTGAATTTGCATTCGAGCAAAACATTCATTCATTCATTCCTTCCTTCCTTCCTTCCTTCGTTCGTTCGTTCCTTCATTCATTGCTTCATTCATTCATTCATTCATTCCTTAATTCCTTCATTTATTTATTCCTTCATTCATTCATTCATTCATTCCTTCAGTCCTTCCTTCCTTCCTTCCTTCCTTCCTTCCTTCATTCATTAATTCCTTAATTCATTCATTCCTTCCTTCCTTCCTTCCTTCCTTCCTTCCTTCGTTCGTTCGTTCGTTCGTTCGTTCGTTCGTTCGTTCGTTCGTTCATTCATTCATTCATTCCTTCATTCATTTATTCATTCCTTCCTTCATTCCTTCATTCATTCATTCCTTCATTCATTCAATCCTTCACTCATTACTTCATTCCTTCATTCATTAATTCCTTCCTTCACTCATTCATTCATTCCTTCACTCATTCATTCATTCCTTCATTCAATAATTCCTTCCTTCCTTCCTTCATTCATTCATTCCTTCATTCCTTTATTTCTTCATTCCTTTGTTCGTTCGTTCATTCATTCATTCATTCCTTTATTCCTTCCTTCCTTCCTTCCTTCCTTCCTTCCTTCCTTTCTTCCCTCCTTCATTCCTTCATTCATTCATTCATTCATTCATTCATTCCTTCCTTTATTCATTCATTCCTTCCTTTATTCCTCTATTCATTCCTTCATTCATTCATTCCTTCATTCATTCATTTTCCTTCAGCTTAGTCCCTTTATTCATCAGGGGTCGCCACAGTGAAATAAACCACCAACTTATCCAGCATATGTTTAACACGGGATGGACTTCCAGCTGCAACCCAGTGCTGGGAATCACCCATATACTCTCTTCATTGCATCAAACATGCTCAATTATAATTTGTATGGAGAAAATTATGCCGTCAAAGTGTATGTCTCATACAAGTGGCCCTCGTTCAAATATTGAACACATTGATGCAGTACGTCTGGTGTTTACGTCTGGTCCGCGTCTTTTAGAAACTCCAAACGTCGACCACACGTAAAGCAAAACCGTGTCAAGCTGCTCATGTGTTTGCCACAAAACATCCCTCAGCCGCAGTCCATGTTCAGTCCATAAACTTTATTCACGCCATTTACTCCACAACACGAATTTACCACACTCACCACCAGCGACAACAACACCCCTTGTGGCGCGTCACTTCCGGTGTTTGGTACATTCATTTTCCGTAAAGAATTTGTCATTGTAAATGTGTTTCAGGACTGGTAAAAGTGTTTTGCGTTTTGTTAATTTGTTTTCTAAAATGTAAACTTGTTTTCGTCCTTGGTAAAATCGTTTTTCCTCTGTAATTGTGTCTTATGATTGGTAAAAATGTTTTGCAAAATGTAAATTTGTCGAGCATCGTAAAAGTGTTTCACACTTTGTAATGTTGTTTTGCACTTCCCGGCCACCCTACAGAAGCAGTCTGTGGCGTCATACCGCCCTGTAGCAATTGTTTTAAAGACAAAATACAGCCATACGTACCCCTGGCTACATAATTCATGCTCTCCAGAAATGTATACAGGGGTACGTTTACAAAATGAGCCCGTATTGCAAAAATAATATTTTAAAGAAAATATAATGGGAAATACTGGTAAATATTTCCTTACTTTGTTAAACATCACTATGGAAATATCTGAATTATAAGATTTTAGATCTTAGATTTCTGTAATAGTTCTGTCTTCAGCTGTATACGGCACATTAATGTGAGAAAAAGATGACATTAGACCTATTTCTGTCTCTCTGTTCAACGTCAGATCCTCTAAGCATAAGATTGATGGCGTTCAAACACATTACAGTCGAGCAGCCATGAGAACGATGTGTGTGTATGTGTGTGTGAGAGAGAAATGGAGCGCCAGGAATCCTGGAAAGCTCCAGAGAAACAGAAGCTGGAGGCTGCAGTGCCTATGCATTGATAATGAGCTCTTACCAGTGTTATTGAATCAGAGCACAACCCTCAACACTAGATTCTCCTCCTCGCCTAACATAACCCTGAGCTTTAGCAGATCCACCAAAAACTGACAGCACTTCCCTTTGTACTACAGCCATGACGAGCTCTGATTGGACAACTGGAAGGCTTCTACGAGAGTCTGACGTGCAGAACTTCCACAAATGACCCGAGGCAACGTTCACAAACTCTGAAGTCAGACTACTGGAACTGCATTAGTGCACATCACTGAGACAGCCCATGATACATACTGTATATCCTACTGTATACTATATAGATGATGATATACTGCATATAGTCAGAATTATCATCCCTCCCTGTATATTTTCTGCTTAACACATTTATAAACATAATAGTTTTAGTAACTCATTTCTAATAGCTGATTTCTTTTATTTTTGCCATTATGACAGCACATAACATTAGACTAATTACTTTTAAGATATTAATATTCAGCTTAAAGTGACATTTAAAGGCTTCACTAGGGTAATTAGGGTAAAGTTAGGGTAATTAGGCAAGTCATTGTATAACAGTGGTTTGTTCTGGAGACAATCCAACACTAATAATGCCGAAGGGGGCTAATAATATTGACCTTAACATGGGTTTAACACTATTAAAAACCGCTTTTATTCTAGCCGAAATAAAACCAATAAGACTTTCTCCAGAAGAAATAATATTAGAGGAAATACTGTGGAAAAATTCCTGAATCTGTTCTAAATCAACATTTGGGAAATATTAAAAATATATAGAATTAATTCACAGGCGAGTTAATAATTTTGACATCAACTGTATTGATGTTGCATTGATATTTAATATCTAAAATACACTATAAACAGCAGCTACACTAATTGTTTTCTTTGTTCTCCATTTCCACCAGGGAATACTCATCCCGAGGCCTCTAACGATTGTGTAGCGCCATTGATGTGATCTAAGACCTGTGAAGAGATGATGCCAACCATCAAGGACTTCTAGAGGTCTCCATAATCATGGACCAGGCTGTATCCTGAGCAGATTCTGTGGTGGTCATTGAGGAGTGGAGAGCGTGAGACTGATTCCTGAAAGACCCTAGTGACAGAAGAATCTTGGTATTGATACTGTGAGCCAGGCTGAACACCCACCGGTGACCTACTTACACATGCAGCTTCTCCACAATGGACTTCATGCGTTTTCCAGACTGCATCTCTGCACAGGATGTTTAGCCAGAGGAGAAATGGTCGTGCCCAACTAAGCCTGGTTCCTTCACTTTGGTCAATTGGTGTCGCCATTGGCTTGCATGGCTTGGGACTTGTAGAGCTGCGCATCGATGGATTACTCTTCAGTGTTTGGACTCTCAGCAGTGAATATTAAACCACACTGAACTGAACTAGACTGAACTCTGAAAACTGGACTGACACGGTTTCAGTTTACTAGAACTTCTATTCTAAGCTGCTTTGACAAAACATACATTATAAAAGTGCTTTACAAATAAAGATGAATTGAACTGAATTGTATGTGTGTGATTGCAAAAGTGTTAAGTTGCATGGGTATATCTTTAGAAATAGCCAAATATTCATTGTATGAGTCAAAAGTATTGTCAAAAATCATTAGAACATTAAGATCATTTTCCTAACATAAATATATCAAAACGTAATACTTGATTAGTAATAAGCATTGCTAATAACTTAATTTGGAGAACTTTAAAAGAAAACGTTTATAATATTTTGATAAATCTCAGATTTCAGATTTTCAAATAGTTGCGTCTTGAGCAAACATGGTATTATTATAATAAACTGCACATTAATGGACAGCATTGCTTAATAATAACAATTATATATATTCATTCATTCATTCATTTTCATTTGTCTTGGTCTCTAATTTATCAGAAGTCACCACAGAATGAACTGCCAACTATTCCAGCATATGTTTTATGCAGCAAATGCCCTTCCAGCTGTATCCCTGTACTGGGAAACACCCATACACTACGGCCAATTTAGTTTATCCAATTCCCCTGTTGACCTTATTCTCTGTGTGCGGGTGGGCACAGCCATTTGAGTCTTTTTGGCTGGACACTTCCACTTTCATTCACTTCTATTCATTTTTAGATATTAAAAACAGCTCGTTCTGCTGCTTGATATTGCAAACTGATGTTTTATTATTATATTATTTTGCTTTGTCTGTATAATCATGCCAACACTTGTTTTCAGAGCGAGTAGTTTGACCGTTTTCTGCCGTTTATTATTCCTTGTCATTTCTCCCATAGGCGACTGAATTGGAAGTTTAAAAACAAAAAACGAGCACACTTCCACACTGAAGAAGAAGATCAATAGCCAGTGGCGGCACAAGCTTAACTGGCGCTCTAGGCAAAGGATGGTCGTGCCCTCACACTCACGAAAGTGAAGACCTGGGGTGGGGGTGGGGGTCTCCATGCCGCCCCTAGCAAGATGCCGCCCTGGTCTATTGCCCACAATGGCCATGATGCCTAAATCTGCCACTGCCTATAGCGCATGTGTTTGGACTGTGGGGGGAAACTGGAGCACCCAGAGGAAACCCGCACCAACATGGGAAGAACATGCAAACTCCACACAGTAATTCAAAAGGGCCCAGCTGAGACTCGAACCAGCAACCTTCTTGCTTGCAATAACCACTGAGCCACCATGCCACCAAAAGAAATTTTATTTATTTATTTATTTATTTATTTATATAAAGGTGCCATTGACTTGAATTTTTCATCAGATCTTGGTAACAGACAAAGAAATTTACATATGCAAAGAAAACAAAACTGATTAGACTAGAAAAGAAATTCTGTGTCCAAAAATTCAATTAAAAAGTATTGAAAACATGAAGAAAGGGAGGTGTAGAAAGGCAGTAACGATGATCTTATTTTGCATTTTGACATAAGATTTCCACTTAATTTTAACATATTATTTCTTAAAACAAGACAATATTTTTTGCTCGTCCAGAAAATGCTTCTTGATTTCCGAATTGTCAGATATTTGGACTAGAAACTAGACAAAACCTCTAAGAAAGTAAAGAATTTTTGCAGTGCAGACAGAGCAGAGCGAGTTGTTCTCCAGGAACACAATGCAGAAAGCCACACTCAGGCTAAATAAATTATCACGGGGCTATTTTTAAGCTGGAGTGTAAATGCAGTAATCCTTCAAAGCTGAATCCAGCAGCGCATCAGGGATCTGCTCATCTTTTCGTGTCATCATTCTCATTTGAAATTAGACATGTTGTTTTATTCTCTCTCATGTGAATGCGGAGTCTAAACTCCATTATACGTATCAGCGCCACACAAATTGCAGAAGAACAAATGAAGTTAATTGATTAAATATTAAAAGATAGTTAAAAAGCCATTGCGATGGCGCCAGTGAAGTCGGAGACGGATGAGGGGGTTTGGTTTGCACACACGCATGGTTTTAGGACCCAGTTCACTAAATGATTTTTAATATGCGTTGCGATGCACTTTTCCATACTTCGATAAATCATAAACGCCATCATCAATACAAATACAAAAAATGTTTCATAAGCAAAAATGCAGTAGGCATTAATTACATGTTTGTACATGACTTATCAGTGGTGTTTCTAAACCAGAGTAACTGGGGGCCGGGCAGGAGTCACTTGTACATTTAGGGCACACACTTTATAATACATCAAAGCTTAATTGTTTGAAGTAATTTTTTAATGCATTACTCTGCAGTCTTCATAAACAAGCTAATTTAATGACTTTTCTAACAAACTAATCTTCCATGTTCATTGATTTGACAAGTAACTTTGTATTGTGAGATACCACATTTCTAACATTCAAGTACATCAAGGCACATTTTTGCACCTGTAAACTTTAACAGATGCAGCTGAAGTCATGTTTTTTGCCCTGCCGTTAATTTAAAATCTTTAACAAACCAATGAAATTTTCACAGTGCTTCCTATAGACTGATTTTACGTAGCCGCCATTTTAGACATCGAAATCGAGGCAGCGGTGGGAAGAAACCCGGAAGTATGGCCTGAGTCACACAGGAATGCGTACCTGGCTGTATATCTTATCAGCAAAGAGAAAGTGACACATATTTATACTTTCACCACCTTCCGACTGACCCGAAGGTGCGTTCTGAATGAATAGTGAAAATAAAAAGGGATATCAGATCTCATTTTTAGCGAAGTTAAGGGAAACGGCGCTAGTTAGCTAACGTTTTCTTTCCCAAACACACGTTTTAGATGCCGTTTATCAAACTCAAGTTAATGAACTGCTTCTTTCACTATAATAGACTCGTCACGATACAACATTTAGGCCCACAGAGACTATGCAGCGCCACGGATGCGATCCAAGACCTGCAACGAGACTATTCCAAGGCTCCATAATCCTGGACCTCGCTGTATCCTGAGCAGCTGCTTGGCGGAGTAGCAAGCAAGAGACGGATTCCTGTGACCCTCCAAGGACAATTGAGCCTCGAGTTCTCCAGCATCCGGCGCCTAGACTGCAGCTAGAGCTGCGCATCGATGGATTACTCTTCAGTGTTTGGACTCTCAGTAGTGAATATTAAACAACTCTGAACTGAACTGAACTCAAACACCAATAACTGGAATGACACTTTCAATTTACTATAACCTTCTATGTGAAGCTGCTTTGACACAATCTACATGCGCTATACAAATAAAGGTGAAATGAATTGAATTGAATTCTGAAATGTAATAATAACCTCCGTTTCCCGTTAACATGTAAGGCTCTGTTGATAGTGTTCTTAAACACCGCTGATTGGCTGTTGTGTTCATGTGCTCAGAGTGCTCTCTCTCTCTGTCTGTGTGTGTGTGTGTGTGTGTGCGTGCGTGTGTGTGCGTGCATATGTGTTGTCACCCGATAATGTCAATAGACTACACTGCAACTGGCAAAATGTTAAGGAGGACTAAGCAAAATTGTTTCTACTTTATAATTAATGTTCTCAACTCGCAAAACAACTTTACAATGAATACAATTGTTTGTATTTAATACTTTATTATTATTATTTTTTTTCTTCCAATTTCCATATTTGTAATGCCTGTATTTTGGATTTTTTTGTAGTTCACTTAGAATCCAACATGGAAATAATTTTTGTTTGTTATTGGCATTGATTGTTTTACAATTCAAATGGCACTTACATGCCTGTGCTTTTATTTCTGTAATAAATACTGCTTTTCGTGATTAATCATGATTAATCACAAACAAAAGTGTGATTAATTAGTTCATTTTTTTAATCGATTGACAGGCCTAATATATATATAAATATAAATTGGGAAACTCTTGTTATTAGTGACATTGGTGGCCATCCAGTGAACTGCAGCAAATAAAACAACCGGCTGGATGTGCATTATCCCTTACTTAACGTGTAGCTCTTTAAAAACCAACACAGAGATGTGTTTAGTGCGCCTGCTTAAACTGGATTGCAGTGATTTGTTGATAAAGTGATGGATCTTAGTGGCTGTTGAACCTCTTTTGTCAAGTTGGTTGTATTTCTGTGTAAGATTGAGCCTCTACTAATGAAATCTAATAGCGCGTAATGGCATGTTGTTAATCATGAGCTGAAGGTTGGTTTTGCAAGGTTAATGATGGCAGGGAGAGTCTATTCTCATGTGGGCTCGGGTCTTTGGGTATTTATCAATGTCAGGTAAGGGTGAGGTACATTGAAACAAAATTGCCATAAAATCCCTGAAGTGAAGTAAAAGTGACAAAGTTACAGAGGTCTTTGAGGGCGTTCAGGAGTTTTGAGAAGTTGTGTTTTTTAAATGATCCTATTAAACACTTTTTACAATAAGTCTCAGGTATCCCCATGATGTATCTCTGAAGTTAAAGCTGCAAATGTCAGCTTAAAGTGACATTTAAAGGCTTAACTAGGGTAATTAGGGTAAAGTTAGGGTAATTAGGCAGGTCATTGTATAACAGTGGTTTGTTCTGGAGACAATCTAAAACATTATTTCTGAAAGGGGCTAATAATATTGACCTTAAAATTGTTTTAAAAAAATAAAACAGTTATTCCAGCCAACATAAAACTTTCTTCAGAAAAAGGTATAAGAAATAGGCTACTGTGAAAATGTTAAACAGCGCTTACGAAATATTTTAAAGGGATTAAAAATTTCACAGGAGGGCAAATAATTATACTCCAATTATCGGTAGTGTATAGCGTTTATATACAAGTATACACTACAGGTCAAAAGTTTGGGGTTGTTTTTTTCCCATGTCTTTTTTTTTTTAAAGAACATTATTCTGTTCATCAAGGCGACATTTATTAAATGTAAAAAAAAATTGTTAAATACTTATATATTAAACATTTATATATTACTTATTGTATGTCGTTTCAAATGAAATTATTACTCCAGTAATTATTGCTTTTAATACCAATAATACTAATAATACTACTACTACTACTAATAATATGCTGTCGCCTCACAGCAAGAAGGTCCCTGGTTTGAGCTTCGGCTGGGTCATTTGGCGTTTGTGTGTGGAGTTTGAATGTTCTGCCTGCATTCGTGTGGGTTTCCTCCGGGTGCTCCGGTTTCCCCCACAGTCCAAACACGTGGCACAGGTGTATTGGGTAAGCTAAATTGTTCATAGTTTATGAGTGTGTATGAGTGTGTATGGATGTTTCCCAGAGATGGGTTGCAGCTGGAAAGGCATCCGCTGCGTAAAATGTGCTGGATAAGTTGATGGTTCATTCCGCTGTGGGGATCCCAGATTATTAGAGGGACTAAGCCGAAAAGAAATTGAATGAATGAATAATAATAATAAAAATAATTCATATTAAAGTGATTTCTGAAGGATCATGTGACTCTGAAGACTGGTAATGAAGCTGAAAATTCATCATCAAAATCACTGGAATAAATGATTAAATTATAATCTACTTCTGAACAGTGATTTTATCGTGCATTAACATTTTACAATTTTTACTGTATTTTTGATTAAATGAATGCAGTCTTGGTGAGCAGAAGAAGCTTATTTTAAATAAAAAATAATATATATTTAAATAATATATAAACATATATTTAAGTATATATAAATAAGTTAATACATTCAAAATAGCTGAATACATTAAACTACATATTCCACAAAGGCTTAGTATGTTACAAAACATGAATTAATGTTTGGTACTTAAAACCAAGCACAATGAGGGTGTCAAAGCTTAATGTTTTATTACACGTTTTTCAAATTTTCCAGACTGTCAAAAGTACAAAAACTGTGACTAACGCATCATTGCAATAACTAACTTATGTGAAGCACTTTCATGTGCAACTAAAGTGATAATTCACATTTTGCCGACATTACTTCATTAGTTAAGGTTAATGCATTTACTAACATGAACAAACAATGACCAATACATGTACTACTGTGTTTTTTCGTGCTGGTTGATGTTAGTTAATGAAAATACAGCTGTTCATTGTTAGTTCATGTTAACTCACGGTGCATCAACTAATGTTAACAAGCATGGACTTGGATGTAAATAATGCATTAGTGAATGTTCAAGTATGGTTAATAAATGCTGTACAAGTGTTGTTCATGATTAGTTCATGTTAGTAAATGCATTAACTATTTAACCTTAAAGTGTTACCATAATTTTAATATCTAATAAAACTTTTTACTTTATTATGCTAATTTTGGGAAGTTTTTATATAAGCTAATTTGGAGAGAATCACATGCTTATGATTGATCACAGCTGGTCCTGCATTAGATAATGCATGATTCACCAATCAGACGATCCCTAAGCACTATAAATACCCTAAGCTCCATATCACAGCTGTCTTCGTTTTGAAGAATACCCCCTTCCATCCCCATTCCTCCCTCTTTTCTAGATGGGTGGCACGGTGGCCCAGTGGTTAGCACTGTTGCGTTATGGTGCATTCACACCAGACGCGGAAGACGCGTCAAGCGCGAGTCATTTACATGTTAAGTCAATGCAAAGGCGCGAATAGACATGCTGCGGCGCGATACGCGTGAATGGCGCGGCGCGAATGACGCGATTTGTACGCGCGAAAGAAGCGAGTAAACTCAAATGTTTACGCGTCTATTTACGCGCGAATAGCGCGATTTTGCCGCGCGTGCCGCGTCTGGTGTGAATTCGGCATCACAGCAAGAACGTGACTGGTTCTAGTCCTTACCAAGCCAGCCGACGTTTCTGTGCGACGTTCTCCCCGTGCTCACATGGGTTTCCCCCAGTTTCCTCCCACTATCCAAAACATGTAACTTAGGTTAATCGACTAATCCAAATCGGCACCATAGACATGCTCCTGGTAAGTAGTTATCGCATCATAAAAATCCCTAATTGCTCTCTAGCTTCAAACAGCAGGAGAGTTGAGACCTACCTGAGCTCAAACTCCCCTTTGCCCTGCAAACGTGAGGGAGCCCCGGGCTCGAGGATCTTATGAGCTCAGGGCTCTCTCCGGGGACAGCATGCCAAACACGCTCTATAATCAATCATCAGCTAACACTTGTTGTGTTACCATGATGGTGTTAAGCCTTCTATATGATGTGTGGGAAAAGTTTGATTGTGATGATCTTTATTTTATGACTTTCTCATTGTCACATGCTTATGGTTGTCCTTTTGTCTGTATAACAAAATGTACAATGCTTAATACTTCAAAACATTGATGTAAAACACTTTAAATGAATGAAATACTGTAGTTTGCGATACATATTCCTTCTGTATTTTTTTCTACCGTATTTTAAGGTAGAGTTCAGACAACCATGACATTTTTCCCTGTAAATTTTTTCATATTTGTTTAACAGTGTACTTCGTGCCAATGCGATTACATATTAATATAGTTCATCTGAACCCCTCCACGTCACCCAGCACCACCAACCTGCTACGAGATTAATGTGTGTCTGTTTAATTATTACACAGTACACAAGCGGCAGAGAAATCAGTAACAGCCTCTTTTGTTCATTCCCTCCCCGTCAAACCTTCCTTGCGTCCTGCAGAAAGAGTGAAGGCAGATTTGATGCGAGGCACAACTGAGCAAACGACTACACAAATAGACCCATTTATTTCACCTCAGATACAGCGATCTTTTGTTTGTTGTTGGAAATCAGGCCAGCGAGAAGAAGAAGAAGAAAACTTATAAGCCGCAGCAGAACAGGACGACCTATTTACGCCTTTGCAGAGAGCGTATGAGGAAGAATGCATTGAACATGTTGTGCCTACTGTAAACGCGCTAGTCTGTAAATGTTTCTCAGAGAACTATGCAGGGTACAGTGTGACAGATGGGACCTGTGGATGGAAATATATATGTGTGAACAGAACAGATGCTGCATTAGGGAATAACTAGTCATGTAGGCATAAATTCAGCAAAATCGAGTCTCTCGAAACTGACATTCAGAGGATGATGTTGTCATATTAATATTGCAATGAATGAAAGATTGCATGTTCATCCTTGCTAAGATGCAGAATTAGTCATATTATTATTGAAATTAATGTAAGATTGCATGTTTATACTTGCTAAGATGCAGAATTAGTCATATTATTATTGAAATTAATGCAAGATTGCATGT